>QJPP01004985.1:0-88721 GCA_003996215.1 Jaltomata sinuosa
AGAAATAGAAATGGGCCTAGTGCCCGGCTCCAACTCAATAGTAAAATCAATATCTCTCTCAGGTGGAAGGCCTGGCAGGTCGGTAGGAAACACATCGAGGAAGTCTCTAACCATAGGAACAGACTCAGGAGAAGTGGGGTCATCACTAACATCTCGGATATATGCTAGATAAGCTAAACACCCACGGGAGATCAACTTCCTAGCTCGAAGACAAGAGATGATCCCAGATGGTGCATGGATAACAGAACCCTGCCACACAACCGGGGATACACCGGGCACAGCTATGGTAATGGTCTTGGCATAACAATCCAAAACCACACGGTGAGGGGATAACCAGTCCATGCCCAGTATCACATCAAAATCTAGCATATCAAGAATCATCAAATCCCCCCAAGTCTCTGAATCACCAATAGATAACATACAGGATCTCACAATCCGATCCACTACTAAAGAATCTCCTACTGGGGTCGAAACAGAAACAGGAACAGATAATGGCTCACTAGCCAACCCCAAACAAGGCATAAAGTAGGCAGATAAATATGAACAAGTGGATCCAGGATCAAATAAAGCCATAGCAGACTGATGGCACACAGAAATCGTACCTGTAATCACAGCATCTGAGGCCTCTGCTTCTGGTCTCCTAGGGACCGCGTAAAACTGACGACGACCTCCACCTGCCCGACCGCCATCCCTACCACCTGCTCTGCCGCGTAGAGCACCACCTCTACCCTGACGACCACCCCCTCTAGCCGGAGGCTGAACTGCTCATAAAGGTTCGGCCAACTGAACTGTACCCTGCTGAGGGAAATCTCTAGCAAAATGACCAATCGCACCACAAGTAAAACAAGCCCCTGACGGCCTACTCAGTCGAGATGAACCAGCAGATCCCGTATGACCACCACGACCTGATGCCCCAGAAACTGTACCCCTCGAAGGTTGGCCGCTATAGCCCTGATGGCTGCTCTGACCCTGCTCGAACTGGGTACTGCCGAAAGTCTGAAGGGAAGCCTAAACCGATCGGCTGGACTGACCTTGGTACTGCTGTGGCTGATAACTCTGGCTCCACTGGCCAGGACCTCTACCACCATATCTGGAACCACTATAGACACCCTGATGTCGAGGCCTCTTATCTCTGGACCCCTGATCATGTCGCTGTAAGTCCTCCACAGTGCGGGCATAGTCTACAATAGCCTGGAATGACCGACCACTGGCAATCAATATCTCAGCTGGCTACCTGATCTCTGGCCTCAAACCCCATACAAATCTGCGAATCCTATCTGCCTCGGTAGGAATGATCATAGCTCCGAACGGTGCTAGCTAATGAAAACGGGTCTCATTCTTTCAGATAGTCGTAGATCCCTGCATAAGGTGAGTAAACTACTCCCTGCGACGCTCACGATCACTCTGAGGTAGGAACTTGGCCATAAAGACCTCATAAAACTTAGACCAGGTCAAAGGAGGTGACGATGGTGGTCTACAAGCAACCTGAGCCCTCCACCATAACTTCGTTGGGCCCTCCAACTGATAGGTAGTATAACCAACCCCGTGAGTCTCCAACAAACCCAAATGATGCAACATCTCCTCACAAGTAGTAATAAAGTCATGTGGATCCTGTCCAGAAGTCCCAGCAAACCTCGGAGGTGCTAACCTCAAAAACCTACCCAACGCCTTCTGCTCTGACTCTGTCATAACTGGGCGAGGAGCAAAAGGCTGTGCAACAGATAGAACCGGAATGACCTCCGCACGGGGAGCCATAGTAGCAGGCTGCGCTCCTGAGCTCTGTGCACCCAGGGTTTCCCCCTGAGCGGATGTCTGCGCTACCTCAGAAGGCCGCTCTCCAATCACACCCAAAAGCTGTAATAGTAATCCCCAAATATCTGGAGACTGAGCTGCGGCTGGAGCTGGCACAGAAGTGGGCACTGGAGCTGGTACTGGAGCTGGCACTGGAGCTGGTAGTACCTGGGCTGCCCCCTGATCCACATGCTGCTCGGGCTCTACCTCCACTCTGGCAGCTCTAGCAGGTGCCACTGCTCGAGGGCGTCCTCGACCCTTAGCTGGAGTGGGAGGCTCATCTCCGCGTGATGCCGATGATCTCGTACGAACCATCTGCGGGAGAATAAAGTAGAACAAATGAGATGTCCAGAAACTTCAAGGGTTCTACGCACGAAACAGAAGCAATGAAAGAGTCAAATTTCCTAAAATGCCACTGTAGCCTCCCAAAGATTGAGTACGGACGTCTCTGCCCCGATCCGCAGGACTCTACTAGACATTGGCTCCTATACCGATGACACCAGTGAACCTAAAGCTCTGATACCAAGTTGTCACGACCTGATTTCTCGGTCATGATGGCACCTACAACCCTCGGTAGGTGAACCAATCTCCGTAGCCCAGGACAGTTAGTAATGGGCTACTATCTAACAAATAAGGGAACAAGACGAAGAGAATAGATAATAAGGATATATATATATATACATATGCGGAAACTAAACCAAACCCCAAGACCTGGTATCATAGTATAGATCCAAAACTACATACATGGAGTGCAAATGATCCAAAACAATTTATACAGATGTCTCTGAAAGGTAATAGAGTACATGAAGCAAAATATAAACTAAAGCTAAGCTCCGATCGCCAAGAGCTCACCCTCAGTCTGAAGTATTCCCCAACGGATCACCAAGCACGAATCACAGCGATCTAACGGCGATGACCCACGCTAGTATCTGCATCAACAGATGCAGGGGGTAGGGTGAGCACCAAATGCGAAGCATAAGGTACCCAGTAGGTATCATAGGCCGACTGGGCACATATAAGATAAAAGCGTAGTAACAGACATAATAGAAGAAAGCAGTCACAGAAATCAACGAAAGGTACACATGAACTAGCCCAGAGGGAAATCAACAGAACCACATGTGAGGCCAGTAAGCAGAACATACATACCATAGCCACAGGTGGAAGTAAGAAACACGCACCTAGGATCCTTGCAATAACAGTGTATACATAATAAGTTTACGAAATGGACGGTATACCAGTAACCTCAAGTGTAAGAAGAGGGAAAGAGTAATGATAGGCATGCTTAGAGACATGAATCAAGCCCAACTAATCATATCAATCTCAAATCCAGAACTAACAGTCTAGCAGCAACCAATTTCATAATTAACCGTAACAGGGAACAATTCTGTAAGTAAATAGAAAAGGTTTACCTACAGTCCCCCGGCCGCCCATACAACCGAGGAACACAAACAAGTGAAAACAAACCCTCCGGCATCCCATACTACCGGAGTGTACAATCAACAAACAACAAACAATGGTGGAACCTCAAACAATGAATGATATGATGCATGAAGATCTCAAGTGAAATGATATCTCTGGATGTACCTCCTCCGGTGCCGATCCGGCCTAGCAGGTAGGTTCCATGGAAGGACACTGCCCGTATACCTCTACTCCACCGTATACCCTTCCTCCGGCACACGCAGCCCGCAGCCCCAGGCCCGGATGGCAAGGTCCATGGAGGTCCCTGACCCCATACTAAAACTCAGTATCAAAATATGTCATCCGGAAGCAAGTCCGGTGTCAAGATAGAGACCTAGTCTCGAATATGCATGCCCAGACCCTGTCCAGGACTAAAGTAGTAGGAAAATATCTCAAAAAAAACCCCTCCAAGGGTGCCCGGGAATAACCGGGTCTAAACAGTAAAAAGTCATCTCAGGTGCTCGGTCCGACCGAGGCTAAAAATAATCTCAAGTAGCAAGAAAACTCAACTAGCACCCCGGCCCTGCCGAGTCTAGCGTTAATCGTAAAACTGATGATTTAAAACATAATTTTACTTTCTTTTACCCAGGAAATTCACAAGTTAAATCAAACCATTTCCAAATCATTTCCATCAAAAACAGGCCCCCGGGGCCATGCAAGGTTTAGAAAATAGTGCTAGTAGGCCCGAAGCCAAAACCATAGTAAAACATGGATAAAACCTCTTTATATGCATGGAAATGGTATGATCACACACAACAGCTGCCCAGCAGCTCACAATCAACATATCGACCCTGCACAGGCCCACAACTACTCACCAAGCATAACCAGCCTAGAAGGATAATTCTATGCCCGGGACTCACGGACATTCCCAAAATCCCACCTTCTATGTTCCAGAGTCAACAAGGCCTCACAGGACCACAAGGGTAAATAAAATATATCGGCAAGTACTACAAGCAACGGAGGAACAAAAGTAGGCAGACATGAATAAAGCGGTCGAGGTCTGTGGTACCAACCTAATAAACCAACCCAAGGATGCCCATTAATACAATTTTATCCTATATATGTGGAGTCTAGGGAAAATAAACCGTAACCTACCTGTCGTCCGATGACAAGCTTGAACCTCTCCGAAAAAGCTCCAACATGAAATCAAACTCTAACTCGGGCTTGAATAACTTGACGTAGATAATTGATTTCTATTTTCGGTGATCAAATATAAGAACAAAACAAGAACAAAATGCTTTCTCCACCAAAAATCCTTGTCCGCCTAAGCATGTATGTGAACAATTCAAATATTGAGAGAATATTAAGTACAGAAGTTAATGGCTATGTTGGCTAAAATGTGCATATATATAATACCACATACTGCCAACCTTGTTGTACAATGCCTCCACTTCCACGTGGAAGTGGAGGTGGCAACCAATTCGTCCCGTTAAGTATATACTCGGGTATTGCATAAATTCATGGTAAAATATATATAACTTTTTGAATATACCATAATTAATAGGAAATCATTTCAAATAAAACCTACTATATTATAATAATAATTTTCAACATAACTAAATTTACTATCTCCGCTAAAATATTACAATGTACAAAAACCTTATAAAATAAATACATATACCATTATATCATAACAAAAATATTTTTCATAAACCTTTAAAATATTTTTAAAAGGTAATAATAATATAACTTTTTACCAAATTCAACTTTCAAATAAAATATTTTCAAATACACGCGATGTTAATAAATTCTCAAACTTAGGCTCGCAATTCACCATCGCACGATTTTGATACTCAAAAACTCTCTTGGAACCCTCCCTTATGTTTTCTCACTGTTTCAGAACTGAAATGGCATTTTAAAACGTGAAGTTGAGGCTTTAAATCGATTTTGACCCGACCCGATTCGCGACCCGGTTCGCAACCCATTTTCTGCCAGACAGTCCGCGGTAAAACAGTCATAACTTTTTACTCAGAGATCAGTGGGACGTGAGGTTTTGTGCGTTGGAAACTAGACTCGTAGACCTTTGATTTGGTATTTTGGGGGACTTCTAACTCTTTATATATTGGGAGAAAAGCCCTGAGACATTTTACCCAAAGTTCAGAAAATTTATTAAAGGAACTTACGATAACTTTTGCCGACTTACTTGTCTTCAAAACTTGTCATACGACCAAACAAATGGACCCGGCACCGAAATACCGGTCCTAACAAGCCTTAAGTGACTTGGGGCCGCTATAAACAAGCTCTAACGGTTCAAGTAAAACGTATACATGGAAATAACTGGAAGGGTCATTACATCATCCACTACTAAAAAGGACTTTCGTCCTCGAAAGTCAAGGTCAAGGGGGTACCTAAAGGCTCAAACAGATGCGGATACTGAGCTCGCATATCTCTCTCGGTCTCCCAGGTAGCCTCCTCGGCTGGACGGTGCCTCCACTGAACCTTAACAACCGGGATCTCTCGAGACCTCAATCTCCTGACATCTCTGGCCAAAATAGTTGCCGGCTCCTCAACAAAGGCTAAACCCTCACCCAACTGAACTGAATCCCACTGCAACACATGAGACTCATCAGGGACAACCGACGCAACATCGAAACATGAAATATAGGATGTATAGCTGAAAACATCGGAGGTAAGGCTAGCTGATAGGCAACGCTACCGACCCTCTGAAGAATCTCAAACGGCCCAATGTACCTGGGGCTAAGCTTGCCCTGCCTACCAAATCTCATCACGCCCTTCATGGGCGATAAACGGAGAAACACCAAGTCACCGACACTAAACTCCAAGGTACGAAGCCTACGATCAGCATAACTCTTCTGCCTGCTCTGAGCTGCCCGAAGTCTGTCCTGAATCACTCGGACTCGGTCTAAGGAATCTCGAAGCAAATCTGTGCTCTGTGGCCTAGAACGAAAACCATCAAACCAACCTACCGATGATCTGCAATGCCTGCCATACAAAGCCTCAAAAGGTGCCATGCCGATACTCGAATGGAAGCTTTTATTATAAGCAAACTCTGCCAATGGAACAAACTGATCCCAAGAACCTCCAAAGTCAAGAACACAGGCCCGAAGCATGTCCTCCAGAATCTGAATGGTCCTCTCGGACTGGCCATCTGTCTGAGGGTGGAAAGCGGTACTAAGATGAACCTCTATACCCAAATCTCGCTGAATAGCCCTCCAGAACTGAGATGTGAACTGACGAGCCTTCCGCATAGGCGAAGAAGAAAGCATCAGCTACGGGGAAAATTTGGAAACTTCCATTTTTAGAAACCCCAATCCACATAAAAGCTCTTCTCAGTCATTTTGAGAAGATAGATTGGATCATTCACAAGGTTTTCTCAACTAATTCCTCCTTAGTCTTAGAGTGAACAACTTAGATCTAGCTTGGGGAGCAAGTTCATCCCCTAACACCATTGGAGTGAAGATTGGAAGCTTTTATTGTAAAATCTTTAGTTCTTTTCTTTAACTCTTGCTTTGTATTGTTAAATCTATTGGTGTGTTGGTTGATTTGAGATTTGGATATTGGGGTAGATATAAACAATATTTGGGTGTGATTTCTTATCATGCATGTGCTTTTACAATTTATTAAATATTTTCTAGTTTATGAATTGAGTCTTTGAATCTCTAATCTTGTGCTTGAATTGAATCTAAAAGGAGTAATCAACCCTTGAACTTACCCTCTTTACTTTGATTTGTCTTGAAAGAGTGAATTAAGGTAGGGAAAGATTGATTAGCACTAACTTGAGGCTCTAACCCTCATTTAAGGAATTGTCTAGAGATAGTAATTCTAGTTTTGCCATAATTGGAAGAGCTTGTTAACATTTGGCTAGGTTCGATAGAACTAGTTGAGGTATATTTTTTGATAGTTGAGAGACGTTGGTAAATTATGATACTTCCAAGGCTTGTTTCATTTGACCCATGATTAATCTAGTTTATATTTGGTAAACTTGTAATGGATCGTATGGATTTGAAGTAATACCCATTCCCAAAACTCCCTTGCGATCTTTGCATTGGGAAGAGTTGGTCGACCTCGCAATTGCATCATCGCTCGAGTTTTTGACTACAAACCCCCCAATCATTTTACTTATTTTACTCATTGAACTTGAATAAGTTGCTTTTATTCTTTGCTATCTCAATCACGATTACATTGTTCTCTGTGGGATCGACTTCGACTTCCGTCGGAAATATAAATGTATTTTGCTTAACGATCATCGATACTTCTATCTTGGAGAGTACATTTGAGTGTTATCAAAAATGGAACCATTGCCGATGAATAATTTGGTGTATTGAGTTAGTTTAGAACTTAAATTTACTTACTTTAGTTTAAATTTGTGAATATTTGTTTTTATTTTATTTTGTTTCATTTTGTTGATTGATACCATAGCATCTCAGAATGTTAGAGATGTTGGTGGTTACACTCCAGTTTATATTCCCGACTATTGTTATTATTGTAGAGGACCCCACCTTAGGCAAAGGTGTAGAATTGGCCCTAGGAGAGGTAGGTATTCACCTTCTCGTTCCTATGATGGGCGCAATTGCTATTTGCATGGTGGTCATGAAAGACATTGGAGTGAATGCCCTAATGATGACCATCCTCCTCCTCCCTCTTGTGCTAACAATGTTACGAGTGTTGCTTGTGATCTTAATAAGAACCATGATGTATCAAGTGAAGAAGGCATGTGAGCCATGCTCCAAACTCTCTTGGCCATGCAAGATAGTTTAGAAGAGGGTGTGCAATCCATAAAGCAAGGCTTTATGGATGCAAGGGCTAAAGAAGAAGAGGAGAAAAATCATGCCACACAATCCGTGGCAGAATTGCCCACTCCTCTTGATCATATTGGTGAAGGAAACCTTCCAAACCTAGAACATCAATATATATCAAAAATTGAGCTCAATCAAATTCACTTTGGGGATGATGATGAAGATTTGGACCGAAAGTGATTTTGTACCAGTAGTGATTGAACCTCAACAAGAGGAAAAAATTGTATTAGGTGAGGTTGTGAGCCAAGAATGGATGTTAAATCCAGATCACCAACTTGAGGCCTATGGGGAACAATGTGAAAGAATGCTACCAATGTTCGAGATATTATTGAAAAGACATGATAAGAGAAGTCAAAAAGAAGGATTACTTGAAATTGCTATTCATAATTTGAGCACCGATGTGAATGCTCGTGTTGAAATATGCATGATCATGGGTAGTAATTTTGAGTTGTTCCCTATTGAAGAGAAGGACACTAGTAGTTGGTTGACAAGTTGCATGATGGGGTGACTCTGAATTGGTTAACTTCAAAAAAAGGGGTTGACTCACATGAGTTCACTGCAGAAGCCAAGTCAGGGCTTTCGATTATCTTTGCAAGGATCATACCATCCTCTCATGACACTGATGTGACCCCTGATCGAGCATTGATGATTGCAGCACTCATGGATGGGTTAGATGTGAATGTTGGGGACCATATAGTAAGCCAGATGGAGGAGGTAGCTATGGGGAGGTCGAAGAGCTTCTTCTTTCCCTCACTGATTACACAGTTGTGATATGATGCTGGGTGTCAAAACACCCAACGGAAAGTGAGAGGAAGCCAGAGGACTTGATCTATTCATTGTTGAAGAGGGCACCGAAGCAAAGCTTAAGAAGAGAAAAATTGATGTGGAATCTCCATCCTTTGGGCAGTTTCCAGAGTTTTCTAACCGAGCCTATTGTACTTCCACAATTGTATCAGGTACAGTTGGGGCATTACATTATGTGCTATCTCTCTAGCCAGATTCAGGGAGTGGATGCACATGTTCAGTAGTTGTTAGTTGGCCTTCCTGCTAGCTTATCTGGAGCTGACACACCAGCAGGCACTGAGTCTCCCCCATCCCTTGACAAAGTGTCCACCGAGCAGAGGTTGATCAATGGGCGACTAAATGTGATGAACACTTGATTGGAGCACATGAGCCGGAGGCAAGAAAAGGTTGAAAAATGACAAAGGAAGTTTAGCGAGCATGAGAAGAAGAAAAGTTCTTGAACAAGATGATGGATAGATTGAAATCATTTTTTGGGTCTGGTACACCGGAGGATGAGGATGAGGAGAGACTTCAATTTTTTCCCTCCTCCAGTTCAGATTGAGCCACTTCAAGGAGCCTCTTTAAACTTATTTCTTATTTTGATGCAGTGAGGGAACTGCCCTATATTAGTTGAGGGTGGGATGTTGTACTGCACTCTATCTAGCTTAGCTTGATTTATTATTGGATATTATTGTACCCTTGTCGGGCTTGTCACTACCAGAAATTGGGCCTATGGGAACAGACATGCTAGTAACCATTTCAAAACCGTTGCTATAACAAGTCTAGTGCAACGGTTATGACCGTTGCCAAAAGTTTTGGTTCCTATTGACATGGCTTAGCCATATGATCGTTGCCATTAATATATGACTATTACAATAGGACAACCTATAGCAATGGTCTTGTGTGCTATTACGCTAAAAGTATCAATGGTAACGGTTGTTTGAAATTTTTTATTTATTGGAACGGTTAATTAATCCATCAAATTTCCCTCCAGATTTTCCCTCAATAATTTTGGTCACCCGCCAATGACAAAAATATTTTTCTTTTATTTTTCTATTTTTCTTAAAATACAATTTAGAAACAAGCTCTTTTAAGCTTAGCTCATTTTGGCAACTACACTCATCAAACAACAAATAGCTCACTGTCTCATCTCTCTAACCTCTCTCTAGGTTGAATCGAAACTTCTCTCTTCTCTAGCCTTAGCTTCGCTGCAAATCTGAGCCAATGCTCTCAGATTTGTGCTAATCTCTGCTCGTTTTTTAGTAGTAGGAGCTAAAATCTGCAAACCCCTCTCATCTCTTTGAGGGTTTATATGATTTTAGTTGGTGTTTTGGTTATTATAGTTGGAGGTGGAGCCATTTTAAGCTAAATCTCTGAGATTTTAGCTAAATTTGTTTGTTACTGTAGCTGAAACTGATAAATCTTAAATTTCTTCAACAAGTTTGATCTTTGAAGGTATTTTTCTTTAATATTTTGTTTTCTCTTCATGTTTTGAGCTGTGGGGTTAGTGAAAATATCAGATTTTCTTGTTGCATATGTTATTAGATTGTCACTGTGAGTGGATGTTACTTTGTTTATTTTAGGGTTAGTGAAATTATTGGATTTTGTTGTTGTAATTTAGTTGTTGTTGTGTGTTGGTGTTAGTTTGTTGTTGTTAGGTGTGTTAAAATTGTTGTATTTCTCAGTTGCATGTACGATTTAGTTAGTTTCTGTGTGTTGGTGTTAATTTATTGTTGTTAGGTGTGGTAAAATTGTTGGATTTCTCTGTTGCGTGTATGATTTAGTTACTGCCATGTGTTGGTGGTAATTTGTTACTGTTAGGTCTAGTATAATTATTGGATTTCTCTGTTGTATTTGCTATTAAATTAGCAATTTTTTTTGTGTTAATTTATTATTGTTAGGTATGGTATAATTGTGAGATTTTATTGTTGTATCTGCTATTAAATAGCTACTGTTTGTGGTCTTAATTTGTTGTTGATAGAATCTTTTTGATAGATTGTTCAATGGACATTGATATTGGATTTTCTATTGCTCTAGTTATTTATAAATCTGGTAACGTTTTATTATTTGATAATAGATTTGTGTGACTGAATATTTGCTGGCAGCTTTGGTGAAATTGGTTGTTGTAAACCAGATTACTCTTGTCGTTGATCTTGAATTTCTGATGCATGATTTACTAAGTTAGTGTGGTGTGGCTTAAAACTGTATCTTTTTATTTTTTTGATAATAGTTTGTGTGTCGCCTTTCTTGAATGTTCATAAAATAAGATTAAAATGTATCCGCTTCTTTGTAAGAAATGACCATTGTTTGTTCAAAAAATTTAATTGCGGAATCTATTTTCTTGAAGTGTCCAAACATTTGCTAAGTTGTTGGTTTATTTAGTGTGACATCTCTTTTATTTATGTTACTGGTTTTGGCTGTGCTGTCTGTATTTAGTGTGTCGTCCCTTTCATTTAAGTTACTGGTTATGGCTAAGCTATTGGTTTACTTAGTGTGTCATCCCTTTCATCTACTTAGTGTGTCTGCTTAAGTATGTAATCTATTTTATTGAATTGTCATCTATTGGTTTTGGCTATGTTTTGCTCAAGACTTAACTTAAAAATGGTCTTTTATTAAAAAGGGACTGTTTGGTCAAGTATTGACTCGGTGTAATATCTTAAACTACAACAACAACAACAACAACAACAACATACCCAGTATATTCCCACAAAGTGGGGTCTGGGGAGGGTAAGATGTACGCAGACCATACCTTTACCCCGGAATGAAGTAAAGAGGCTGTTTCCGATAGACCCTCGGCTCAAAGCAATCCAGGAGATAAAACCAATAAACAAAACAACAGATAAACACAAAACTATACTACAACAAAATAATATAAAAATCTAACTACACAAGGCACTAGCAAGTAGCTGGCGCAGAAGAAACAAAAGCTACAAGCGTAGCCTTTCAACTACTAAAATACATTAGTTAAAGTTATCATGTCATGCCTCACTCAGATTTTGGGCCTTGACAAAAATGATATTCAAAAAAAAATGTTGAACTAGTTTATCCTTTTATCAAAATTTATATGTAATGTATTTGTGGCTTGGCATGGATGTAAAGCTTCTAATTGTCAGTTGAATGTAATTTAGCCTCTTGTTATTATGAAAATCTACATATGGAAAGTATTTTGTTCTTTGTTTCGAGAACTATCCAAAAATATAAATGTACTTGTGTTCGATCCTTCAAAAATGCACTACTTGTGGAGGATCTTACACTTATAAACACTGATATTCTAGAAGCGTCCGAGCAAGATAGACTTTATTCTTATTTGGATTGTATAAAGCTTTTGCTTACTATTTTCATGTCACAAGTATTTTAATTAGGACTTGGACATGGTAATTTTAATCACTTCCCTTGGCTATTTCATGTTTACAGGAAAACAACTCACATTTTCCATAATTTCATCATTTGTGGATTGATTGTTGAAGAACTTTCATCTGTCAGAGATTTGCAAGTAATTTTTGTCCACTGATCCAACAAATTCTTGATCTGGTTAGTTGAACCCTCAATTGTTCCCTCTTGAAATCTGTGCATTCTCAATGTATATTAATCTAAGTTTGGTTAAGTGTTTCTACTGTGGGTCTTAATTTTATTAGTAACTGTAGTGAAATTGCTTACTCTGTCATTGATGTTGGATTTCATGTTGCATAAGTTATTAATAAATCTGGTAGTGTGGTTTATCTTTGTTTCTTTTTGTTTTGTGATAATGTATTTTGTGACTAAATTTTGATAGTAGGTATGGTGAAATTGTTCACGGTAGACCATATCTCTCATGCTATTGATGTTGGCTTTTCTGATGCATGAACTATTAAGTTTGGTAGTGTGGGTTAAATCTGGATTTTTTGTTTTCTGATAATAGTTTCTGTGACTATCTCGCCTTTCTCGAATGTCCATAGTCATTGACAACATAAATTTGTGAAGCATGATAAACTTATGGCTATTTTAATATAATTAGTTATTACCTTGAGAGTTTTTCTTTAAAATGTCTTCGTTAAACCACTTTGATGTTATTATGACTAAGAGTTTGTATTTGTATCTACTGAAATGCTGCCCACCCCTTTAGAAATGTACATGTCTATTATAAGAAAGTGTAGCATCTAGTTATGTCTTGCTAAATAAAAGTAGATTAAAATGTATCAGTTTCATACTAAGAAAATGACCACCATTGTCTATTCAAAAAACTGAAGTCTGAAAATGTCTTTTCTTGAAGTGTGCAAACATTGGCTGAACTATTTGTTTGCTAGTGTGTCATCTCTGAAACTTTAAGTTGTTGATTTCCTAGTTGTTAATTTATCTTATTTTTGGGTTAACAATGTGTAATACTGTAAAGTGGTTGATGAAAATGATATTGTGCTTGCTGAATATTGTTACCTTTTATGTTTTATAGTCTATCATAAATCATAATTTTTTTGATTTCTTGTGTCACATAGATTACTATGAATAATTTAGATAGAAGTTGGATGAGTCTAAGAAGAAGCTCTGATGAGTTCATAAATGGAGTGAAGGATTTCCTTGATAAAGCGTTTGAACGAGCTTCTAAAGGAAATGAAATATTGTGCCCTTGTGAGGATTGCAAGAATCGATATTGGCAATATAGAAATGTGGTGGAGGATCACTTGTTTGCAAAAGGATTTGTTGAAGGATACAACAGGTGTATTTTTCACAGGGAAAGAGTATCCTCCAGGGTGTGAGAAGTTCAGCAAGTTGAGCTTTGTCATTCGGTTATACTTGCTTAAAAGCCTACATGGATTGAGTAATGTGGCATTTTTCAAATATGTTAGACTTGTTAAAAGAAGCTTTTCCCTTTGCTCAACTGCCTGAGTCTTTCACTAAGGTTAAAAAGATGATAAAAGATCTAGGTCTCGGTTATGATAAAATACATGCATGACCTAACGATTGCATGCTATTTTGAAAAGACAAGGCAGAGGCAGATAATTGCACTGTGTGTGGGTCTTCTAGATGGACTAAGGTTGGTGACAGTTTGACTAGTGCAACCTCTAAAATACCCGCAAACGTTTTGAGATACTGTCCTTTAAAGCCTAGGCTTCAGAGAATGTTTATGTGCGCTGAAATGGTAGTTGCAATGAGATGGCATGCTAATGAACGACCTAATGATGGGAATTTAAGACACCCTGCTGATGGAGAAGCTTGGAAGCATTTTGATTCTTTGCATCCAACCTTCTCAAATGATCCTCGAAACGTCATATTGGGTCTTTCAAGTGATGGGTTCAATCCATTTCGAACCATGAGCATTTCCCATAGCACATGGCTTGTTATGTTGATGAATTATAATTTGTCTCCGTGGATTTGCATGACGCCGGAGTACATAATGCTGTCAATGATTATTCCAGGTCCATATTCTCCAGGAAATGATATTGATGTGTACCTACAACCATAAATTGATGAATTGAATGAGCTATGGAAAATTGGGGTGGAAACATATAATGCTCATTCAAAGCAAACAGTTCAAATGTGTGCAGCCTTATTAGGGACAGGTAGTGATTTTCCAGCGCTAGCAATATTGTCCGGATGGAGCACTAAGGGGAAATTGGCATGCCCAACTTGTAACTATAATACATGCTCTCAATACCTCAAACATAGTCGTAAGATGTGTTACTTAGGTCATCAGGCATTTTTACCTCCTGATCATCCATTTCGAAGAGACAAGAAATCATTTAATGGTGCGGAGGATCATAGACTTGCACCTACACCACTGTCGGGCACAGAAGTGCTTGAAAAGTTACAAGATTTCAATAATGTATTTGGAAAGGGCCAAAAGAGAAGGCGTCGGACTATTGAGGGTTCATGGAAGAAAAGATCCATCTTCTTTCAATTACCATATTGGTCTACAAATTTGTTGAGGCACAATCTGGATGTGATGCATATTGAGAAGAACTTTTTTGACAGTTTGCTTGCTACTTTACTAGATATAATAGGAAAGTCAAAAGATCACATTAATTCTCACTGTGACTTACAAGAAATGGGGATAAGGAAGGAGCTTCATCCAGTAAAAGATAATACAAGGGGAAATAATTATTTAGCTAAATCCTGTTTTTCCATGAAACCAAAAAAAAATAAAAAATTGCAGTGTGTTTAAGAATGTCAAATTACCAAAAGGGTGTCCCTCAAACATATCAAAGCGTGTAGACATGGAAAAGATGAAAATATCAGGCTATAAGAGCCATGATGCTCATATTATGATGCATTACTTGATCCAAATTGTAGTTCGAAAAAAGTTGCCCAAGAATGTTGCAGTAGTCTTGATTAGGTTGGAAAACTTCTTTAAAGCCATATGTGGTAAGGTTATAAAGCGGGCATATCTAGAGGGATTGCAGGCTGAAATCAAAGAAGTTGAATGGAGCTTGAAAAGATTTTTCCTCCAAGTGTTTTTGATATAATGGAGCATTTGCCTATCCATTTGGTAGATGAAATTAAGTTGGGCGGTCCAAATCATCTTCGTTATATGTATCCTATGGAGAGAGAATTGTGTGAGTTGAACGACTTTGTTCGTAATCGATTTAATCTGGAAGCATCAATTGTAGAGGGGTTTGTTGCCCAAGAGTGCTTGACCTTTTGTTCGAGATACCTACATGATAGAGTGAAGACAAGATTCAGTAGGTACCAAACTGATCAGGATGATGAAGATGCTGAACAAGAGCAAGATGATCTACCAACTATATTCCCTAAGATAGGTCATCTAATTGGAAAAGAGAAGAAAACAAAAAGGAAAGGCTTTGAAGATTGATCAACAGTTAGCAAGTGAAGCACATCGATATGTTCTGTTCAATACTGGAGATGAACAAGTAGAGAATTTTATCAAGTAAATCTTTATGTTTTGAACTTTATATATTTTGTTATTGTACTGTAAAATTTAATATAAATATTTAATGGTTGTATTTGAATTATTCATACTTACAGGGAACATAAGGTTTTAATTGAGGGTAGTATTAGATCAAATGCATGGACAAGAGCAAGGATTCGTAGTCAAGAATTCGGCAATTGGTTAAAAGAGAAAGTTAAAACTGCTGAAGTTCCTAATAAGTTAAGATGGATAGCTAAAGGGCCTAATATGGTGGCAACCAGAAGCTATACGACATACTTTGTTAATGGATACTGATTTCATACATTAAAACGAGATTCCACAAGGAAGTCTCAAAATAGTGGAGTGTCTTTGGCTGCGATAACTGACAGTTTTGCTAGTGCCCAAGTTCAAATCCCATTGATGGAGAGGTTATATATTATGGTGCAATTGAAGATATTATTGAACTTGACTATTATGGTTGTTTTGGTGTTGTTCTATTTAGATGTTCTTGGTTTCATAATGAAAAAGATGAGTATGGGTTGACCCGTGTGTACTTCAACAGATTACGTAGTACGGATGACCCTTTTGTGTTGGCATCTCAATTGCATCAAGTTTTCTATGTGGAGGATCCAACTGAGACGGATGTTTACTATGCTCGAAATAAAGTCCCTGTCGATTTGTATGACTTGGAGGAAGAAAATTGTCCTAATATAGGAGAAACATTTTGGAGGGAGCCTACTGAAGACATTGGTCCCTTTAACAGATTACCCGATAATGACATTAGATGGTCAAGAGAAGATATCCCTGTTTATGTTATTGATATGTCACTTGATATACAATATTCAGAAGATGATTATGATGATACTGATTGGGATTGGATGGAGGCAGATGATTAAACTTGTTTTCCTGGAATGTTATGTCTCCTGTAATTAACACTTTAGTCGATTTGGTTACTCCTTTGACTTTATATTAGGATCTTGTACTGGTGCTACCTCTCCGGTAGACTTTTGACTGTAAACTCAATCGGATGGTCCTTATTAATCATATCTATTTACTTCAAAAAAAACTACTGAACTTGTTGTAATAAATATATATTGATCATGTGTATTTAGTTTGTTTTGAGTGATTGATAAAGGTCTTTTGACATAAATACTTTGGTTATGTTTCTTACATATATCTCATTATTTAATTTGTATTAGTTCTTTTTTCCTTAGAATTTTTTTTATAAGTTGCTTAATTTTTACAGGACATTCAATATCTGGTCTATGAGCTAGCTAGTGAATCATTGAAGGGAGTCTCGACTTCAGTACTGACTGACTGTACTTACTGGAAGGTTTGTGTTGCTATCTTATTAACTATATGCAGTGTTATTTCAGTTTTGGTTGTGGAAATTTAAAATTGTGGTACTAGAGTGGTCATGTTCTTGCTGCATCTGTTTCAAGTTTGTCATAGACCAAAATGTAAAAATTTGACAGTACTACTTGGTTGTTTCCTTTGTATGAACAATGAAATACTACATTACTGTTGCTAGTATGGCTGTTATTTGAGCCATTTGTAAGGTGTTCCTTTTGAGTCAAGTTATTAGTAAGACTTAATATAGGAACAACAGATTTAAGCTTATTTTGAAAAGGGATGATAGACTAACATTTTCACTGTATGTTAAATTCTGCATATTGATTGCTCAGAAAGATTGCACCTGTTGATTCAAATTTAAGTCTATTGCACTATTTTTTTTAATTTTCAAAATTTGGACTACAATTATCACTTTATAAGTATGATGCTTATGTGTAGTATTATTTTGCTAGATTCAGTAATCATGACTACAAGAAAAAACAATAATGTGAAAGGAAGAAAATACATGGCGGCAGGAAGTCTTTCAACCATGGCTTGCAAATGGCTTTCGTCATTGAAAAGTGGTGAAAAGATTTTGTGTCCAAACTCTTCTATTGATAGAGTAGAGCAAGCTATGCCAGAACTGATACTTCGAAAGTCTCCTCAAAAGACTTCCCTTCTGAAAGCACAAGCTATGCAGGAACAAGTTCCTCGAAAGTCTACATCTCTGATAGAACAACCTTTACAGGAACAAGTGCCTCGAAAGTCTCCTCTAAAATCCACCACTCTGAAAGCACAAGTTGTACAGAAGCAAGTGCAACAAATATCTTAAAATTCTTCCAATGTAAAAGCACAGTCTGTGCAAGAAGCAATTCAACAGGTGACTCGGAAATTTTTCACTGTAGAATTACAGGCTGTGCAGCAACCATTGCAATGGGTGATTCGGAGTTCATCCACTCTCAAAGCACAAGTTGTTCAAGAACAACCTCAACAAGTGCATATGAATTCTTCCACTGTAGTAACAGAAGTTGCAGAGGAACAGTTGCAACAAGTGCCAAGAGATTCTTCCACTCTAGAAGGAGAAGATGTACACGATCAAATGCAACAAAAACCACTGAATTCTGAAGAAAATGAACTATGTGGAGAAGAAGGCAAGCACATTTAAATTTACTTTTAAATATTGAGATGCATTTCATTATAAAATTAGCTTATATTGTTGCATTGTATGTTTTTTAATTCTGCTTTATATTATTGTAGGCCCTTCGAGTCAAAAAAAGAAGAAGAGCAAATACAATAATGCAGCATGTACATGTGCGAAAAGATCGTAAACTCATTGTTCTGAATAGGTACAAACAGCCGGTTGGTCCTACGAAAGAAATTGTAGCAGAGTTGGGTAGATTTCTTGGAACTTTGGCAAGAAATGCAATGCTTTGTCCCCTTCATATACACAAGTGGAATCATGTGGATACAAAAAAGGACTTGTGGGAATATACCATGATTTGAATTCTTACTTTTTTTATTTTTGTTAAGATCATTTTGTACTTTTTGTATTACTAACCCAAAGAACAAATTGTAGGAGAAATATGATATTCCTTATGCTGGAAAGGAGTGGGTTTTGGATGGAATTCAATCTGCTCGGAGAAAGTACAAGAATCATTTGTATAAGAAGCACTTTAAGCCCTTTGATAATGAGGAACTTCGAATAGCAAAAAAGCCCGATGATATTTCAGAATATAATTTCAAGGATCTTCTCAAATATTGGTACTCCGATGAGTTCTAGGTTAGATTATGCACACTTTAAGATTGTTCTATTTTATTTATACCGATATGTCAGATCATAATATAATAAAACACACCATTCTAAAACTGTAGTAAGACAGTTTTGTATGATCATTGTGAATCTGATCACTCAGTTTATTTATATTCGCATTGACTCACTTAACTGTTCTTGGTTTATTGTTTAAGTAGATTTGATGGATCATTTATTTTCAGAAAATGAGTGAAACAAATACCAAGAATCGAAAAAATTTGAAGAATCCACATACTGCTGGTAAAACAAGTTTTGTTGTGATACGTGATCAATTGGTTTGTTCTCTTCTTAATCTCTCATTAAATATAAGCTTGTTGTCATTACAAGATTTTTGACTGTCATTACAAACTTTTTGATACTAAATTTTATGTAATTAAGAAAAAGATAAGGAAACCCCCGGTAAAGTTTCACTTAAAGAAATCTTTGTGGCTACAAGAAAAAGAAAAGTTGGACGAGTATACAAGGATACTGATGAGGATACGATCAATAAAATTATATTATTAATCTTTATTATTGACATTCTTTAGTTGTTCTTATATAGGCTCAGTTTGATTTAATTGAATTCTCGTCATTTAAACTTTATTTGTAGGCTGAAATGGAGAAAGTTCAAAGTCATGAACAAACTGAAGATGGCAGTCAATTTGTTGATGCTTGTGCAGATATCCTGGGACCTGAACATCCAGGATTTGTGAGATTATATAGGCGAGGAGTTACTAAAACTACCTTGAAAAAGAAGGGACATCTTGAACCCTCTTCAAGTGCTACTACTGAGATGCAACAAAAATTGAAAGACTTAGAAGATAGGATTCTGGAAAAATTAGAACAATAAAAAAGGAGCATCCGTCATGCAGTTATGATTGACATCTTTAAACGACTTAATCTTATGTACCCTGGGATTCAATTGGATGCTGACAGATTGGCAACAGCTTGTGATCAGTCACAACAAGAAGATATCCAACCGATTAATCGACCGTCTGCCAGTAGCAACAACCAAGGTATGGTTTTTCTCTTCTTCCAATTTTTCATCTTATTCTTATTCTTTATTTTATTCTTCTTCTCATTTTTCTTATAATTATTGATAGTAAGCATTATTCATAGTTGTAATTCTGGAAGGTGCTGGCAAATATTTTTCTTTCAATTCTCTCTTTTGGTTGGTTTGATACATCTGCCAACTGTCACAAAGTTGTTGTCAAATGAAATGGTTATATGGTTATGTTCTGGAAATGGTTATATGATTATATTCTGAAAATGGTTATATAGTTATATTCTGGAAATGGTTATATGATTATATTCTGAAAATGGTTATATGGTTATGTTCTGGAAATGGTTATATGGTTATATGGTTATAGGGTTATGTTGTCAACTTATATGGTCATGTTATGCAAATTAAGATCGATACTATTCTGGCAATTAGTTATATGATTATGTTGTCAAATTCAAGGTCAAATTATATGGTTATATTCTGAAAATTAAGACGATAGCGTTTGAAAATTAGTTATATGGTTATGTTGTCAAATTTAAGGTCAAATTATATAGTTGTATTCTGAAGTTAACACTATAGTGTAATCCCTTAAAAATCCAAACCATGTCATGGAGTAAATGTGATGTAAGATGTCCCATCTCTTGACTTATTTTCAAAGTGTTTGCCTAACTGAAGTATGTTTAGTATGTGTCTTCACATACATACATTTGGTAATAAATACTGTTAGCAACATAATGAGCTCTTAAAAGTTACTTATATCATGTTGAATTTTGAGATTCAACAACCTAATGCTACTATAAGGGTGATGCTTTAATTGTATTTTTTAAAAACTGAATATATGTGCTTCCTAAAGGGGATAAGCTGATATGTATACAAGGTAGTTAGTGTTTTGACTGTATCTTGAATAGTATCTAAAGTTAGTTTGCTTAAAAATGTGAGACCTCGTCAGCCTTGGACTTCAAAGTTTTATTGAGTAATTGAACTGCTACTAAGCTTTATTGAGTAATTGAACTTCAAAATTTATTTTTTTGATGTACAAATTTATGTTCAAAATCTGTACTTTGGCAGAACTATGGTGTGAGGCAGGAGGATAGGAGTTTGTGGTAGTGAATCTGTTAAAAGCTTGACCATTTCTTTTAAGTGTTGAAGTATGTTTTGCATTTTACCTTGACATTTATAGTATGTTAAACTGCATCCATGTTATAGTGTTTTGCTAGTACTTAATATGCATTGGCAATTCTAGTGCTACTCCAATCAAAACTTTTAAATTTTAAACCTGTGAATTGAGATGGTAATATTTGTATAACTTCTGGATGTTTATACTTTTTTGATGTACAAATTTAAGTTTAAAATATGTACTTTGGCAGAACTATGGTGTGGTACAGGAGGATAGAAGTTTGTTGTAATGCATCTGTTAAAAGCTTGACCATTTCTTTTAAGTGTGGAAGTATGTTTTGCATTTAACCTTGACATTTATAGTATGTTAAACTACATCGATGTGATAGTGTTTTGCTGGTACTTAACATGCATTGGCAATTCTAGTGCAACTCCAATCAAAACTTTTAACTTCTGAACCTATGAATTGAGATGGTAATATTTGTAGAACTTCTGGATGTTTATAAACTGTGGGATTGACTAATAACCCATATAATTATTGGTTCAAAGTTTTCGGGAGCCTAGATATTGGTTTCATGTTGTAAAATTCTCTCAGATACACATTGAAGAAAATTTTATTGGCTTTCTCCTTTTATCTCACTGCCTATATTTGACTAAAATTGAAGTTTCAGCAGATACTAATTAAAATTTATTCATAACTTATATTTATCGACTTTTTATGTGGAGATACTAATCAAGGAGATGATGAAAGCATTGATGAAGAAGGCAGTTGTGGTTGCAAATTGTCAAAACTTTGCTCTTTTGTTGACATTATGGCTCTTCACTTTTTGTTCACTGTACAGTTGAAACATGCATGTGCCAACTGTCTATATTTTGCCTATATATGGATAAGTAAGACTGATATTTTGTATATTTTGCGCCTATGGCGGATGACACATTACGACTAGGTTGTTTTGTATATTTTTCAGTTATGGCGGATGATATTATGTGACTGATCCTATATTTTGAAATATGATCATTCAGTTTTGTTTAGTAACTATCATCTTTCGTGGTATATACGATTTCGTGATTTCAAATATTTATATTTACAGTCCAGCCAATTGGAACATAGATGAACTGTTCCAATAGGTAAAAGAGAACTGTTGCAATAGTTTTTTCTAAAGCACAGGCTACCAATTGTTGGAACATATAATAACTGTTACAATTGGTAAAATATAACCATTGCTATAGCATTTTTAGTCACTGTGCAAACCCATTGCAATAATAGTATTAACTGTCACAATTAAGCTACAAAATTCGTTGCAACATAGATAAAATAACTGTTCCAAAACAATAGTGACCATTGCAATTGAGCTAAAAATTTCATTGCAAAACAGGTAAAATAACTGTTGCAAAACTATAATAACTGTTGTAATTGAGCTCTTTCTTTCATTGCAACATAAACAATACAACCGTTGCAAATTATCAATTGTAACGGTTTTAACTATTCCAATTGATATATTAGTTTTTGCAGTTATAGAGGGATGAATAACCGTTGCAATAGGTGTATTTTAAGCAATAATTTAGTGAACTGATACAAGGAACCATTGCCATAGATATATGGTCACGCGAGCTGGTGGGGCGGGCATAACCTCCGTTGCCATAGTATGACTGCAACAGTTTTAAGGCCTACAACAATAATTTTCTTGGTGTTGCAATACGCCCATTTTCCAGTAGTGTGTTTTGTTATTTTGGATATTATTGTGCCCTTACCGGACTTGTTTTTTCATTTTGGATATTACTGTGACCTTGTTGGGTGTGTTTTGTAAATTTATTCCCTTGTTGGGTTTCGAAATTGATGGTTTAGTTTCTTTATTTGTAGCTTCTTTGGTTTCTTTTGTAGTGGGTTGATTAGATGTTTTGGAGCCAGGGGAAGTCTGAGTACCCTATAGGCTAAGTTGAGACTTGTGTGTTAGGTTAAGTCTATGTGTTGGTGAATTCTAAGTAGTCGTATCGATTTAGATAGATGAATTGGCCTAATGATAGACTGAGTGACGTCATTCTTAAGGGCAATTTGTCATCTTTTGAGATATTGGAAAAACTTGGACTTGTTTGATACTAATGGAGTTAGTCTTGCGTGCTAATTAAGTGAAATAGGCATACCCTTCCAAAAAAAAATTGTGAAAAGAGCATGGCAAAGAATGATGTTTGTGACAACTCCTTTAATCTTTTTGTGACTTTTAATGCATTAGTGGTGATAATTCGGAATTGGAAAATGTGTCTCCATTTGTGCTTGTTTAGGTAGTAATAATTGACCCTTCTTGAATGATTCGCATGCCATGTGTGGTGAGGTTTAGTTGAATAATTCTTGTACTCGCTTGTGTTAACTAGAACTTTCTCGGTTAGTCATTTTAATGCTAGTCTCAATTGCATTAGTTGGAGATATGATCTTAGGTCTTCTTTGTTATTGTTGAAGCCTACTTAGCCTTAAAAGCCACCATTGCATTTAAATTGTATCATTAGTCACCCCTCTTGAAACTAATACCTTTTCTTTGGCAACCTCGGTACAAACCTTGAACCATTTTGAGCATGAATCCCTCTCTTGAACCCGTCCCTCGAACTCTACAAGCGTGAAATCAAGGCTAAAAGCCTAAGTTTGGGGGTTGATAAAATATACCTTGGAGGAGTGCTAAATGAGTTTATCTTGGTGTGTTGCCTAAAAAGAATTGTCAAAAAGAAGGAAGAATGTGAAAAATAAAGCAAAGAAGAAAGGAAAAGAGGAAAAGGAGAGAAAGGAAATGAATCCTCCAAGGTGAATAAAATGATAAAATTTGAGCCCCAATTGAAATGAGTGAAATGGTGTCTTGTATTGAATGAAAATGAAAAGAAACGACTTTGTTTTCGAATTGAAAACGTTGTGTGGAGTTCGAGGAGAATGTAGTCACTTTAATCCAAATGTGTATCCTACCCTTCCCCTAGCCCACATTATAAGCTAAGAAAAGCCCTTTGGGATTTTTGACCGATTGTTTTTGAGCTAGTGGTGAGCAAAAATAAGGGCAAGCGTATGGTTGATACTTGTTGGTACTTGAAATTTCTTGTGAGTATGAGTGTTTGTGCATTTGTCCCTTGTGATTGTCTTTGTACATGTTGTGGTTTTGATACTTTCATTCTTGTGAGGGCATGCAAATTAGGATAGTTGGTGAAATTGATAAACTCCGAAAATGAGTCAAATGAGCATGTTTTGGTAAGCTAATGATTTGAGTCACTTCTTGAAGATCGGTTGTTGTCACTTGGTTGTTCTTTTAGTTTCATTGCATTCTTGAATTGTGTTTTGAATAGAGGGGAGTGCTTAGATTAAGTTATCATGTGATTGACTAATCATTAGTACCAACTGAAGTCATGCTTAATGCTTGGAATGAATTTTCTTTGACTTGTAGTGTGGTCATTTCAGTTGTGTTGTGTGCCTCGTGAAGTAGAATTTTTAGTTGCTTGAGGAAAACCAACAGTTCAAGTTTTGGGGTTTGATAAGTTGGTATTCTACCTACTTATTTAGCTTTAATCTTATACTTTTGCTAAGGTAAAGTGAGAGAGATAGTGCAACTGACATGGATTACTTCTATTTTACAGGTTACTGTGTTCTAGAAGTGTTTGGTAAGGATTCAGATGAAAACAAGTCAAAATGGGGCTATTCGAAGAAGCTAATCGCTGGCAGCTGGATATACCTACGCACATGCGATGGTCCACACGCGTACGCGAAGGTCAACCAAAGAAAGATCTGCGGATGCACTAAAGCGACCGCGTATGTAAAGGTCAACCAGATGAGACACTTTGCGTACGCAATGAGCCTTTCGCGTAGGCAAAGAAGAAAGCATCAGCTGCGTAGCAGATTTGAAAATTTCCATATTAGGAAACCCCAATCCACATAAAATCTCTTCTCAGCCATTTTTAGAAGATAGATTGGATTATTCACAAGTTTTATTCAACCTATTTATCCTTAGTCTTAGAGTGAACAACTTAGGGCTAACTTGGGGAGCAAGTTCATCCTCCAACACCATTGGAGTGAAGATTGGAAGCTTTTATTGTAAAATCTTTAGTTCCTTTCTTCAACTCTTGCTTTGTATTGTTAAATCTATTAGTGTGTTGGTTGATTTGAGATTTGGATATTGGGTTAGATATAAACAATATTTGGGTGTGATTTCTTATCTTGTACTTTTACAATTTATTAAATATTTTCTAGTTTATGAATTGGGTCTTTGAATCTCTAATTAATCTTGTGCTTGAATTGAATCTAAAGAGAGTAATCAACCCTTGGACTTTCCCCTTTTACTTTGACTTGGCTTGAAAGAGTGAATTAAGGTGGGGAAAGATTGATTAGCACTAACTTGAGGTTCTAACCCTCATTTAAGGAATTGGCTAGAGATAATAATTCTAGTATTGCCATAATTGGAAGAGATTGTTAACGCTTGGCTAGGTTCGATAGAACTAGTTGAGGTATATTTATCGATAGTCGAGAGATGTTGGTAAATTATCGATACTTTCAAGGCTTGTTTCATTTTATCCATTATTAGTCTAGTTTATATTTGGTAAACTTGTAATGGATCGTATGGATTTGAAGTAATACCCATTCCCAAATCTCCTTTGTTATCCTTGCATTGGGAAGAGTTGGTTGACCTCTCATTGCATCATCGCTCGTGTTTTTGACTATAAACCCCCCCAATCATTTTACTTATTTTGCTTCTTAAACTTGAATAAGTTATTTTAGTTCTTTGCTATCTCAATCACGATTACATTGTTCTCTGTGGGATCGACCCTGACTCCCATCGAGAATATAAATGTGTTTTACTTAACGATCGTCGATACCTCTATCTTGGAGAGTACGTTTGAGCGTTATCAAAATGGCATCATCATCGGGGAACAATTTGGCGTATTTAGTTAGTTTAGAATTTGAATTTACTTACTTTAGTTAAAATTTGTGAATATTTGTTTTTATTTTGTTTAGTTTCATTTTGTTGGTTGATACCATGGCATCTAGGAATGTTAGAGATATTGGTGGTTACACCCCAGTTTATATTCCCGACTATTATTATTATTGTGGAGGACACCACCTTAGGCAAAGGTGTAAAATTAGTCCTAGGAGAGGGAGGTATTCATCTTCACATTTCTATGATGGGTGCAATTTCTATTTATGTGGTGGTTATGATGGACATTGGAGCGAATGCCCTAATGATGACCGTTATAACCCCCGCTCTTGTGCTAATAATGTTGTGAGTATTACTTGTGATCTTAATAGGAACCATGAAGTAGCAAGAAAAGAAGGCATGTGTTTCATGCTCCAAACTCTCTTGTCCATGCAAGATAGCTTAAAGGAGGGTGTGCAATCCATAAAGCAATGCTTTGTGGACGCAAGGGCTAAAGAAGAAGAGGAGAGAAATCATGCCACACAATCCATGGCGAAATTATCAACTTCTCTTGATCATATTGGTGAAGGAAACCCTCCAAGCCTAGAACATGAACATATCTTAAAAATTGAGCTCAATCAAATTCACTTTGGGGATGATGATGAAGATTTGCAAAATATGGAATCGCCCAAAAATAATTTTGTACCGGTAGTGATTGAACATTAACAAGAGGAAAAATTTGTATTAGGTGAGGTTGTGAGACAAGAATGGATGTTAAATCAAGCTCACCAACTTGATGCCTATGGGGAATAACGTGAAAGAATGCTACCAATGTTTGAGATATTGTTGAAAAGACATGCCAAGAGAAGTCAAAAAGAAGGATTACTTGAAATTGCTATTCGGAATTTGAGTATCGATGTGAATACTCGTGTTAAAATATGCACGATTATGGGTAGTAATTTTGAGTTATTTCCTATTTAAGAGAAGGACACTAGTGGTTGGTTGACAAGTTGCATGCTGGGGTGACTCCGAATTGGTTAACTTCAAAAAAGTGGGTTGACTCACATGAGTTCACTGCAAAAGCCAATTCATGCCTTTTGATTATCTGTGCAAGGATCATACCATCCTCTCATGACACTGATGTGACCCCTGACCGAGCATTGACGATTGCATCACTCATGGATGGGTTAGAAGTGAATGTTGGGGTCCATATAGTGAGCCAGATGGAGGAGGCTATGGGAAGGTTGAAGAGCCTCTTCTTTCCCTCACTGATTACACAGTTGTGCTATGATGTTGGGATGTCAAAACACCTAATGGACAGTGAGAAGAAGCCAGGGTCCTAGATCCATCCATTGTTGAAGAGGGCACCGAAAGTAAAGCATAAGAAGAGAAAAATTGATGTGGAGTCTCCATCCTTCAGGAAGTTTCTAGAGTCTTCTACCAAACCTACTGGTACTTCCACAGCTGCATAAGAGTCATCCCACCCTATGGGACCACTACAGTCAGGGCCTTACATAATGCGCCATATCTCTAGCAAGATTCAGGGAATGTATGCACATGTTCAGCAGTTGTTAGCTGGCCTTCCGTCTAGCTCATCTCGAGCTGACACACCAGCAGGCACCGAGTCTCCCCCATCCCTTGACAAAGAGGACACCGAGCAGAGGTTGATCAATGGGCGACTAAATATGATGAACGCCTAATTGGAGCACATGATCCAGAGGCAAGGAAAGTTTGAAAAGTGGCAAAGGAAGTTTAGCAAGCATGAGAAGAAGAAAATCAAGTTCTTGAACAAGATGATGGATAGATTGAAATCATTTTATGGGTCGGGTACACTGGAGGATGAGGAGGAGAGACTTCAGTTTCCTTCCTCCTCCAGTTCAGATTGAGCCACTTCAGGGAGCCCCCTCAAACTTATTTCTTGTTTTGCTGCAGTGAGGGCACTGCCCTATATTAGTTGGGGGTAGCGTGTTGGACCTATCTAGCTTAGCTTACTTTATTATTGGATATTATTGTGCCTTTGTCGGGCTTGGTTTGTTGTTTTGGATATTATTGTGCCCTTGCCGAGCTAGTTTTGTTATTTTGGATATTAATGTGCCCTTATTGGGTGTGATTTGTGAATTTATGCCCTTGTCGGGTTTTGAAATCGATAGTTTAGTTTTTTTATGTGTAGCTTCTTTGGTTTCTTTTGTAGTGGGTTGATTAGATGTTTTGGAGCCAGGGGAAGTTTGAGTACCCAATAGGCTAAGTTGAGACTTGTATGTTGGGTTGAGTCTATGTGTTGGTGAATTCTGAGTAGCCGTATCGATTTAGATAGATGAATTAGGCCAATGATAGACTCAGTGACGTCATTCTTAAGGGAAATTTGTCATCTTTTGAGATATTAGGGAAGCTTGGACTTGTTTGGTACTAATGGAGTTAGTCTTGCGTGCTAAGTGACATAGGCATACCCTTCCGAAAATTTTTGTGAAAAGTGCATGGCGAAAAATGATGTTTGTGATAACTCCTTTAATCTTTTTGTGACTTTTAACGCATTAGTAGTGATAATTTGGAATCGAAAAATGTGTCTCTATTTGTGCTTTTTAGGTAGTAAGAATTGACCCTTCTTGAATGATTCACATACCATGTGTGGTGAGGTTTAGTTGAATAATTCTTGTACTCGCTTGTGTTAACTAGAACTTTCCCGGTTAGTCATTTTGTTGGTCGACCTCGCAATTGCATCTTTGCTCATATTTTTGACTACAAACCCCCTAATCATTTTACTTATTTTGCTCTTTGAACTTGAACAAGTTGCTTTAATTCTTTGCTATCTCAATCGCGATTACATCATTCTCTGTGGGATCGATCCCGACTCCTGTCGGGAATATAAATGTATTTTGCTTAACAATCACCGATACCTCTATCTTGAAGAGTACGTTTGAGCATTATCAAGAGGCATCATTACAACCATTCTTGATTGGTCAAAGGTAAAGTGTTCAATTCCTTTATTTAATTAGAGCGATACTACAAGTTCATGTTTCTTTCCCAGCTTGCCTATCATATATATGTATTTTAGCTTGTTTTTGCAATATTTTTCTAGTAAGCCAACTCTCAAGGAGCTGCAGAATAATAAAGATACTTGTATAAGTTTTTCAGTCTTCCTACCCTTTAGTTTAGGTTAGTAGTAAAAAGCTGATTTCAAACTGATAAGCTGAATTCAAGACTAGAGCAGAAAGCATATCATAATTGCAATATGTGGATAAAGACAATGTTCTAAATGGTATGTTTTAATCATGGATTAAATTTGTGATAATGTATTACAATTCTGCTAAACTATTCTCTTATTTCAGCTCTCTTTCTCTTCATTTATCATTTGTACCCTTTTTTAATCGACACAAGAAAGAAAAATATGGACTAAGGCTAAATGTCAATATTTTTGTCAAAGGCCTGCACGAGAAGAGACTATTCACATCATAGTGACTGCATTACATTTTATATACAATATACAAATAGTAATTATATAGATAGATTAGTTCCATATTTTTTTATAATTATTGAGAGAATTTGTTTGAGACATAGGCGTCGACATTTGATCATTATATTACTTTATATTCTACAGGTGTTTTTGATCTGAGACAACTCAGAACATTAACTGTTGCAGGAAAAATGCATCATCTTTTGTCAATATGTAAACAGTAATCCATATATATAATATATATGTATAATGTCACTCTTAGTATCTCATAATATAATACTTTCGTGAATATAAGTAGTTTATCATTTGGAAACCATCTCCCATCGATGATTGGATACTTTCTTTTTTTGGTAACTAATAGTCCATTTCATTAATCACCAGTGAAACATTACCGAACCATAGCCAACTAACACAGCCAGACTATTCAGAAAATCAACCAAGCTACCAGTTCAGGCTACAGCTAAAAAACTAAAGAATACATAGTAGGCCTTATCCTGGGAGGAGCTCTAACACAACAAACATAAGTTACTTCTCTAGCAAGAATTAGAGGTTCTCGACAGACTTTTTCAAAGATTCTCAAATTCCTCTCTTTCCATAGACAATGTACAAATTCCGTACAGACCATTTTGAATATGTGAGCTCGATGTGTCTTCTCCTTTGCACATAGCAATATCTCAGTAACTTGTTGATCCCAGGATGTTATTTGCAGAGGCTTAGCCTAGATCCAGTGTTGTAGTAATTCCCACAGTTTCTTCCCATACTCACAATAGACATAGAGATGGTCTCTGAACTCATTACAGCTCAGGCATAGAGGACAAAGCGGGGAAATGGCTTGCCCCCACTTAAGCAGTCTACCTATAGTAAGGAGTCTGTTTTGCAACATTATCCAGAGTGTGAATCTAGATCTTGATCTAGCAGCATTTTTATACATCAGATTCTTCCATGTTACTCTAGGCAGAAGGATCATCATATGAAGACAGATTTGTCTAATCAGGCAATGATGATAGGAGGTATTAATTTGAAAATAAGTAAGTGAGCTTCTAGCCTCAATAATTTTCCTAATCATCCAATATGCTTGTTTAGGGATACACATTGTCTATAGCAGTTGCCATTTGATGTAGTAACTGTGTACCCATCGAATTCATAACTTGTCTTCTTTGTTAGTTAAGGCCCAGTGGTTCTTGGCAATTGCAACTTTGTTCTAGGTGGTGATGTTAATCAGACTCAGGCCACCAAAACATATAGGAGAACACACCCTAGACCAAGCGACCAGTGACTTCTTAGTGATGATATTATTTGCTGACCATAGGTAACTTCTGCAGTATCCATCGATAAGTTTAAGTACCTTAGTAGGGATCACAAACAGTTGGGCCCAGTAAGCGTGTATACCAAAAAGGACTGATTGCACTAGCTGAGATCTGCTTGCATAAGAAAGCTTCTTGGAGGTCCACGAGGAGATTTTAGCTACCATTTTCAGAATCAAAGCTTGCATGTTTCACTTCTACAATTCTAGTGAGACATCTATTCAAGTATTCCATTGCAATGGATACTTTATTCAACCTTTAGTATGTGATATTATTTATATCAAATTGATAATCATTTAATATGCATCAATTTTTCTTTTCTCTAATTTCATATCAGAACAAAATTAGCAAAAAATAACAATTAATAATATTGAGTCTGTGCTGACATGGGCCATCACCCTCAAGTGGAGTTTGGTAACTGTAAGCTTTATTACCAGATATTGCAATAAGAACAAATGTTTGGCACTGAGTTGGAAATAGTCCCAACCTCAGGCTCTTGCTACAGCTTCCGTCCTATCTAATAAAACAATAGCTAAGGATATAATTAAGTGTATTTAGTCTTCTTGCCAGTCACATGTACATGCTTGCTTTACAATGTATCTCATGCATGATAAGTCGAATAAATGTTGCACTGGTCCTTCTCTGCTGCTGAAATGCTCTCTTATTCCTCTCTATCCAAATATAGTATACTGCTGCAGCTAAGTTGATCCTGAAGATAGCTTCTGCAGGACTCTTACCTTTAGCATATGATGCTGCCCTATTGAACTTCATCTCTCCACCCCAGTCCTCTTCTGTTACACCCTTGCCAACTTAGAAGTTTGGTCCACACCTCTTGAGCAAAAGAACATATGAAGAACAGGTGTTGGTGACTCTCATTTTCCTCTTCACACAGCAGACATTTCAAATCCGTCTGAATGCCACATTTATCCAGTATATCTTTAGTGTACAACCTCTTATTGATGGCTAGATATCGTATGAAAATCCACTTTGGGCTGCCCTAATTATTGCAAGAAAGTCTTCTCCATGGAACCTTAGGTAGTTGACCTCGAAGTTGTATATAGGTGTCGTGAATAGAGAAAGAATATGCTCCCATGATAGTATCCACATTCAAATTACCTCCCTCTAGCCACTTAGGAGCTTGTAATATGTTTCGAATGATCCAAGAGGCTTATTTGGCCTCCACTTCCCAAGTCTTGTGTCCCTTCAAATAGTAAGTTAGTACCCATAGAATCCAAAGCTTATCCTTCTTCATATTGAGATTCCATGAGTGTTTTAGAATTGTCACCTTATTCCATAGATGTATATTAGTGATATTTACACCTCCTGCTACTTTGGGCTTGCATAATTGATCCCAGGAAATCAAAGCCTTGTTCTTTGCCTGCACCTCCCCTATCCATAAGAACTTCCTACATATGGATTCCACTTGTTTCAATATCTTCTTGGGCATTAAGAAAATTTGTGCCCAGAAGGATTGGATAGCTAGGAGGATACTACTGACCAACTGTAATCTACCTGCATATGATAGGTATTTCATAGTCCAACATCTCACTCTGCCTAGAATTTTATCAATCAGAGGTTGGCACTAAGCAATATAAAGCCTTTTAGAACTCAATGGGACACCAAGATACCTAAAAGGCAAAGTGCCCATAGAAAATCCAAGTTGTTGCAACACTGTTTGCTGCACATGTCCAGCTACTCCACCAAAATAAATATTGCTTTTGGATAGGTTTGCAATAAGACCTGAAGCTTTGGAGACCTGTTGAAAACAGTCAAACAACATCTATAGAAATCACATTCCCTCGACAAAAATGGTGAAAGGTCATCTGCAAAGCTAAGTTAAATGATATGTAACTTTTGGCATCTAGGATAGAAATTGAAATCTAGATTATTCCTCAAAGTTTTTGGCAGACTTGTTAAATAATCCATGGACAGTACAAATAAATAGGGTAATAGTGGATCACCTTGTCTCACCTATCTCTTGGCTAGAAAAGCTCTAGTTGGGCATCCATTAATAATAGAATAAGATACAGTTTTGACACAACACATGATCTGCTTCACATATTTCTTTGGGCAACCCATACCATGCAGAACTTCTTCAAGAAAGGCCATTCTAAAGAGTCATATTCCTTTTGCATATTGATTTTAAACATACATCTAGGAGAGATTGATGTGCTGGGATTTCACAGCACTTTCGACGCCTAAAACTAAGAATTTTGGGAGTTCTTAAGTATGTTTTGTTGGATTTGATGTCGTTTATTACATGTGCAAGGAAAAGTATGGAAAATATGAAAATGCCAAAAAAGTTACAGATTTTTGGGTAAAGTCATGCCCCACGGGCGTGGGATCCACCACGTCCTATGAGAGAAACCATCAGAATGAATCAGAGGGACTAAAGGCAAGAACTCATCTCCCATGCCCTGCCATGATGGGCGTTAGTCCAGCCACATAACATCACAAAGCCCGTCGGACTGGACCAGTGGAACTGAAGCTTAGAGGCCAGACTTGACGAGCTACCACGATACTCGTGAGAGACACGAGGGGATATTGCAGATCCCGTCGGATCAAGCCAGTGGAGATAGGAGAGTAAGCTGAGTAACTGATGAGATGGACATGATAGTGGTCACACCCACAATGTCCCATTGCAGCAGCCCATGGAAACAAGGAAGAAGACTTGGATCTCAAGCATGAGAAAGCCCGATGGGCACCCACGATGCCCGTCGCATCCATGATGGCCCATGGGGCATCTCATCAGAAGTACCACATCCAGCTCTCCTAGTTTACTTAGGATTTGGTCTTTTTTATCTATAAATACTTCCCCTTAGGTTTTATTTTGGGGTTCCGACTTTATTCGATATTGCTAAGTATTATTTATGTTTTGTGAGACATTATAACACAGTTTTGAGAATTAAAAGATTGTTCTTGATTTGTTGAAGTGTTCTTGTGGTTTCAAGATTTTCATTTTTCATTACTTGTTCTTGTAAGTTATAATCATAATCTCTTCATCTAAATCTGGTTATCCTCTTACAACCATGAGTAGCTAAATCCACAACTAGGATTGTGGAAACCATGAAGGATTAATGAACTAGGCAAAGTGTTTGGTAATTCTAGGGTGGTGTTTATGCATGTATTGTTCTTCCCTTTGCTTTGATTGCTTTTTAACGATGGCCAACGTTAGAAATCGCCTTATTCTTACTTGTCGAACCAAGGAGGTAACGAATGGTAAAAGAGATGTTTACAATGGAGATTTAAGGCTACCAACCCTCATCTAATAACTTGAACTTGTTCGAGAATAGCTAATCTGGGATCAAAGGTAAGGGTTAGTAAAGCATACACCCATGGTCGGACTAAGGCGTGCGGTGAAATTCATTTATCTAGGGGACCAACCATTTAGGTGAACCTAACTTACTGATCTTGCATGCTAAGCACCAAACTAGTTTACTAAGTACAATGCCTTACTAAGTTATGATATCATGGGGAACCCTACCCTAGTCACTCCTCTCATTGATTACAACTCTTAAAACTGTTACTTATTACTTGTTCGAATCTAAACTACAATTTCTACTTGTTACTTAAATCTCCCTTTGTAGGGAAATACACGGCTAAGAACACGAGTAAACATAATTGACCTTAGTCCTTCCATATTCCCCGTGGGATCGACCCTAACCTTGGTTAGGTTCTATATTTGAACAGTGACTGCTTTATACTTCTATTTGGAGGTGTAATTTAGGCGTATCAGAGATCCCTTTCCTTCCATAGCCCTTTACAAGTTCATGACTGAGTAAAACATTATCATTCAATATTCTCCCTGGTACAAATGCAACTTGGCTCTTACAACAAGGAAATCCATGACTGATTGCAGTCTATAAGTAAGCATTTTAGAGATAATCTTGTACATAATTGTGCAACAATAAATTGGCTTGTATTGTTTAATAGAATTAGGGTGTTTAACTTTTGGGATAAGTGTAATAGATGTTCTATTGATGGGGGCATACATGTATGACTGATCAAAAAATTGGAGCACAATAGCGGTTACCTCCTTATCTATGTATGGCCAGCTTTGCTTAAAAAAATGAGAAGTAAACCTATCCACTCAAGGTGATTTTGTATCATCTATCTCCTTTAGTTCATTAGACACATCTACAGCAGTGAAAGGCTTGATGAGTAGCAATTTTTGATCAGTAGATAACACTAGTCCAAGCCGCATTACTCCAGGATGTATTATAGGTAAATGAACTGCATCCTCTCCCAGTAACTTTTTGTAAAACCTCACAACCTCATCAGTAATGCCTAACGGATCCCTGACTGTAGTACCATCCTCTGTGATAAGAGTTTTAATTTGATTCTAAGCTTTTCTCCTTTTCATATTTGCAAAGAAATATCCAGTATTTGAGTCACCCAACTGGAGCCACTTAACTCTAGATTTCTGCTTATACATGCTCTCTTCAACTAATCTCCACTTGTTAAGCTGGAGTCTTGATTCCCTCTCTTCACAGAAAGTAGCATAGGAAAAGGGGGAAGTTTCATGGTATTCTATTTGTTTTGTAGCTCCCTCCGCAGTGCCAGCACTTTAGTAGTAACACCTATAAAATTTGTCTTATTAAGAGCTTGCATTGCCTTTCTTACAATTACTTTAGATTTTTCCACACTCCCCTCATACCTCCACCTTGTATCAACCAACTTTCTCTAACCTTATCTCTAAAATTAGGATGCATAGTAAGACAATTATAGAATTTAAAAGGCCTTATCTGAAGATCCATAGGGACATCTAAAGTTAGGCATATAGGAGCATGGTTTGAAAACTATGGATCCAATACTAGGACTTGCTGAGGTGACATATTAAGCTTCCAGGCTGCATTAACAATAACTTTATCAATCCTACTACGCACGCGATGATTGGTCCATGTATAATTCCTCCCTACTGCAATTAGCTCAGACATATGACAATCTTCTACAAAACTTTTGAAATCTCTCAATTCATTGAGTTAAACTGGGCTTCCCACCACCCTATCCTCTGCATCTAATATAGAGTTTAAATCTCCCATAATCAGCCAGGGATCATTTATTTATGATTCTAGATTCCTCAAATCCATCCATAGAGATTCCCTAGCAGTTATGCTATGCAAGCCATAAGTTACATTGAAGTGAAAAGTTTTCCCATTTCCCAAACTACTGATTGTACCATAGATGTACTGTGTTGTTGTTTCTTGCAATATAAACTGGACTTCTGTAGGTTTCCATAGTAGCCATATTCTATGTAATGACCCTCCAGGTCATTTTCTATTTTCCGTATTTTTCTGCATTTTGAGCTTTCCCTCAATAGCTACAGGTCATTTATGACTTGCGGGAACTGACGGTTTGGTGCAGAAGCTATTCGTTAGGTCGTTATGACTATTTCCCTATTTTAGAACTTCAACTTACAAAATCTTTGAATTTGGTCAGCTTTCTTCGTAGCCTTCTCAAAATCAAATTTTGACAGTTCTGTTAGCTCTAGAACGGATATTTTGGTATAGTGGGATCATTGGTCTGGGCTTGGGAGTTTTCATTTTGGGTTTGTGTTGGTTTTTGTATTTTTAAGCAAGTTTAGCTGGTAGGGATGACTTTGGTCAACATTCGAAGAAGATGGCCTCAGATGGAATTTCCATCAACATTTTTAACACTGGAATGTCGACATTGGGCTAGGTGGACCATTGGTTCAGATATCGGGGCTTCTGGACTTGTTTTAGGGTATTGAGTTTCGAGTTAGCTCTGGGCATGGGGCCCACTTTTCATTAAAACAATCTCTGTTGGGAGTTTCGTCGATTTTATTAAGTTCTAAATGCTATTTCTGGTTGAGTAGCATGGTTGGGTAGTGTTTGCGGGGTTCCAAATAAATCCCAAGGGTCCGTCGGGAGAATATTTTTAGCCTTGGTGTTTTGTTGGTTGTTGTTGTAAAATTTGCAGTCTAGTTGGTCATCGCGACCGCGAGGTTGCCATCGCATTTGAGATGGTCTAGTTTCTTGACCATCGGAATCGCGGGGGTTGCTCTTTGCGACCGTGATGAGGTCGGATAGGACCTGACCCAATTTTCTCTTAGGAAATGCGTGGCTGGACCATCGCGACCGCGATGGTCTACCCAGCATTTCCATGTGAACGCGTGGGGTCCTTCGCAATCGCGATGAAGGACCCCTTGCAGCTATGTAAGCTGCCAACTTTGTTTTCTCCTCCATCATTTTGTTATTCTACATTGATAAAGCTTCCAAGCTCCGGATTCAACTCCTTTGCTCAGTCTACTTCATCTAGTAAGTCCCCTCTTCTCCTCTCATCTCTTTTACGTTGTTAATCCTCGTTAAACCCGTTGTTTTTACCGTTAGTTTCCTTGATTAATACTCTTGAACTAGTAGGACTTTGGGGCTGCTATGGGCCATGAAATGAGTCCCGTTTGCGCCAAACTTTTAGGCATGGGTTTCCTAACCCGTTGCGGTCATAATTGTAGTTTTTGTTTTCTGTTTTGTTGCACGGGCCCTGAGGGTCATTTTCTGACCCAATTTTTGGCCCAAATTTTCGTATAGTATTATGGGTGTCATTCTTCTCCTCTTGACACCTAGATTGTATTCTTGATAGTGTGGCAGCTTTCTGAGACTGTTCGGAAGGGGAAGGTGCACGAGTGATGGTTCGTGTTTGCAGTTCGACCTCGAGGTAGGTTATGATTTACTTTCTAGACTGAGTTTAGTTAGATTATATATATTTATATGTTACTGGAATGTTAGGGTAGCTTTAGGTAGATTTAGGCTTTAATCCTGTTTATTACTTTAAAATTGGCCATTTTGGATCATAGTTTAGGATTATCATGTTTATTCTTAGCCTAGGAGCTTGTAGTATTGTTTGTCTAGCTTGGAATCCCTAGGTTGCTTTTAGGAGGTTTTAGAGGTAGAGTAGAGGTTCTTGTGTTCCTTTTTGCTGTTTCTTTCCTATTTTATCCGCTTTATTCTATGGTTGTGTGTAACTGTGGGCCCGAGGCCATAGCTTGGATTTGGACGGAGCCTAGGTCATTTCTCTTGGTTTGGAGGGTATTTTGCCCTGTTGTGCATGGATTTCTCTAAATATGGACATTTTATGCTCATACTACATTGCATATAAGGTTGGAAGGTAATTAAAGATGATTTGTGGAGGGGTTCTCTTCAATAGAAGCTTCATTGACTAAATTGACTCAGAAGAATATTCCCTTTCAGTGGTCAGATGAGTGTGAGGCGAGCTTTCTAAATCTCAAGGCCTTGTTGACATCAGCTCTGATTCTTACTTTTTCGGTCGAGGGTCAGGGATTTACCGTGTATTGTGATGCTTCAGGTATTAGTTTGAGTTGTGTATTGATGCAGCAGGGCTGGGTTATTGCATATGCTTCCAGATAGTTGAGGGTTCATGAGAGGAACTGCCCCACGCATTACTTGGAGTTAGCAGCGGTAGTCTTCGCGTTGAAGATTTAGAGGCATTATCTTTATGGTATGCAGTGTGAGGTCTTTACTGACCATCGTAGTCTTCATTATATTTTCAGCCAGAAGTACCTAAATTTGAGGTAGCATATGTGGTTGTAGTTACTGAAGGACTATAACATCTCCATTTTTAATCATCCGGGCAAGGCAAACGTGGTGGTGGATGCCTTAAGCCGAAAGGCGATGAGTATGGGTAGCTTGGCCTTCTTAGCGACAGAGGAGTGACCTTTAGCTTGGGACATCTAGTCCTTGGCTAACAGGTTGGTTAAGCTTGATATTTCTGAGTCGGGCCGCATTCTTGCTTGTGTGGAGGTTAGATCTTCCTTGTTGGAGCAGATTCAGGCATAGCAGTTTGATGATGTGAGGTTGAGGATCATTTGTGACAAGGTGTTAAGCGATGAGGCTAGGAAGGTGATCTTGGATTCAGAGGGCATTCTGAGGATCGAGGGTCGTATCTATGTTCCTTGGGTTGGTGACTTGGTCAGATTGATATTGGAGGAGGCCCATTATTCTAGATATTCCATTCATCCCAGGGCAGCTAAGATGTATCATGACTTGAGGAAGCACTACTGGTGGTGTGAGATGAAAAGGGATATTTCAAATTTCCTATCTAGGTGCTTGAACTGTCACCAGGTGAAGTTTGAGCACCAGAGGCCAGGTGGTTTATCTAAGAGGCTACCGATTATGGAGTGGAAATGGGAGCGGATCTTTATGGACTTTGTAGTCGATTTGTCACGCAATTTGCAGAGATTTTATGTTATTTGGGTTATTATGGATAGGTTGACAAAGTCTGCTCACTTTCTGTCGGTTCAGACTCCCTACAGTTTCGAGAGGTTGGCTCAGATCTACATTCGAGAGGTTGTTTATTTGCATGGTATGCCAGTTTCTATCATTTCTGACCGTGGTACTCAGTTCACTTTGCATTTCTGGGGGTCTATTTAGAGAGAGTTGGGTACTAGAGTTGAGCTTAGCATCGCTTTTTTATTCGCAGATAGACGGTCAGTTAGAGTGTACTATTCAGGTCCTAGAGGACATATTGTGAGCTTATATCATTGATTTCAGGGGTCAGTGGGACCAGTGTTTAGCCTTGGCAAAGTTTGCATATAATAATAATTACCATTCCAGCATTCATATGGCTCCGTTCGAGGCTTTGTATGATAGGAGGTGTAGATCTCTGGTGGGTTGGTTTGATGCTTTTGAGGTTAGGATGTGGGGTACAGACTTGCATCATCATTCTATGGATAGAGTTCAGGTCATTCAGGAGAAACTTTGCACTGCCCAGAGTAAGCAGAAGAGTTATACTGATCAGAGGGTTCGAGATCTAGAGTTCATGGTTGGCGATAGTGTGTTCCTTCAGGTGTCGCCCATGAAGGGAGTGATGAGGTTCGGGAGGAAGGATAAGGTTCATTGGGCCTTTTGAGATCCTTTGTCGTATTTGAGGGGTTGCTTATGAGTTAGCCTTGCCTCCTGCTCTTTACAGTGTGCATCATGTGTTTCATGTCTCCATGCTGCGGTGGTATATTCCGGATGAGTCGCACGTGCTTCAGTTAGAGTCAATTTAGTTGGATGATTCTTTAGCCTTTGAGGAGGAGCCTGTTTCTATTTCTGACAGGCAGGTTAGGAAGTTGAGGTCCAAGGAGATTTCATCAGTTAAGGTTCACTGACGGCATCATCCTATCGAGGAGGCTACTTAGGAGATCAAGACCGATATGCGGACTCATTATCCTCGTCTTTTTGAGTCTTCAGATACTATCCTTTTTCTAACTTTTACAGATGAAAGTTCTTTTAGTAGTGGATGTTGTAATGACCCTCCAGGTCATTTTCTATTTTCCATGCTTTTTCTACATTTTGAACTTTCCCTCAGCGGCAGCAGGTCATTTATGACTTGTCAGGACTAACGGTTAGGTGCTCGGGCCATTTGTTAAGTTGTTAGGATCATTTCCCTGTTTTAGAACTTCAACTTATAAAATCTTTAACTTTGGTCAGCTTTCTTGGTAAATGTGCTCAGAATCGAATTTTGATAGTTCTGTTAGCTCTGGAATGGGGATTTTGGTCTAGTGGGCCCATAGGTCTGGGCTTGGGAGTTTTCATTTTTTGTTTGTGTTGGTTTCTGTATTTTTAAGCCAGTTTGGCTAGTAGGGTTGACTTTGGTCAACATTCAAAGAAGATGGCCTCGGATCAAATTTTTGTCAGCACTGTTAGCTCCGGAATGTCAACTTTAGGCTAGGGGGACCTTTGATTCGGGTTCCGGAGCTTCCAAACTTGTTTTGGGGTATTAAGTTCTGAGTTAGCTTTGGGCATGGGGGACAATTTTCATTAGAACGATCTCCGTTAGGAGTTTCATCGATTCCACTGAGTCTGGAATGTTGTTTCTGGTTGGGTAGCATGGTTGGGTATGTTTGCGAGGTTCCGGATGAATCCCGAGGGTCCATCGGGAGAATTGTTTTAGCCTTAGTGTTTTGCAGGTTGCTGATGTAAAAGTTGCAGACCAGTTGGTCATCGCGGATGCGAGGTGGCCATGGCATTTGCGATGGTATAGTTTCTTGACCATCGCGATCGCGGGGGTTGCTCCTTGCGACTGCGATGAGGCCGGCTAGGACTCGGCCCAGTTTCCTCCTTATAAATGTGAGGCTGGACCATCGTGACTGCGATGTCCTGGCCAGCATTTCCACGCGAATGCGTAGGGTTCTTCGTGATCGCGATGAAGGACCCCTGGCAGCTATTTAAGATTCCAACTTTGTTTTCTCCTCCATCATTTTATTATTCTCCATTGATAAAGCTTCCAAGCTTCGATTTCAACTCCTTTGCTCAATCTAGTTCGTCTGGTAAGTCCCCTCTTCTCCTCTCATCTCTTTTACATTGTTAATCCTCGTTAAACCCGTTGTTTTTCCCGTTAGTTTCCTTGAATAATTCTCTTTAACTAGTAGGACTTCGGGGATTCTTTGGGCCCCGAAACGAGTCCCATTCGTGCCCAACTTTTGGGTATGGGTTCTCTAACCCGTCATGGTCATAATTGTGGTTTTTGTTTTTTGTTAAGTTGGGCGGTCCCCGAGGGTCATTTTCCGACTTGATTTCTGGATCGAATTTTTCTATAGTATTATGGGTGTCATTCTTCTCCTCTTGACACCTGGATTGTATTCATCATAGCAGGACAGCTTTCTGAGGCTGTTCGGAAGGGGGAAGCGCATGAGTGACGGTTTGTGTTTGCAGTTTGTCCCCAAGGTAGGTTATGGTTTACTTTCTAGACTGAGTTTAATTAGATTATATATATTTATATGTTACTGAAATATTAGATTGGCTTTAGTTAGATTTAGGCTTTAGTCTTGTTTATTAATTTAAAATTGGCCATTTATGATCATAGTTTAGGATTATCATGTTTATCCTTAGTCTAGGAGCTTGTAGTATCGTTTGGCTAGCTTGGAATCCCTAGGTTTCTTTTAGGAGGTTTTAGAGGTAGAGTAGAGATTCTTGTGTTCTTTTTTCGCTATTACTTTCCTGTTTTATCCGCTTTATTCTATGGTTGTGTGTAATTGTGGGCCCGAGGCTATAGCTTGGATTTGGATGGAGCCCAGGTTAGTTCTCTTAGTTTGGAGGGTATTTTGCCCTGTTGTGCGTGGATTTCTCTGAATATGAACATTTCATGATCATACTGCATTGCATATTATTGGCACGGAAAGGGAGTATTCTTTTTGAAACTTCTGGTTCAAAAATGGGTTTTACTACGGCTACGGTGCTTTTCGGATTTGAACTAAACTTTATCGGATTTTTACCTTGGATTTTGGAAGGGAAAGGAAAAATACTACTTTCTATACATATGTTGATGAGTCCGAGGTTATATTCAGGGGGCTCGATGTGTTATTTCAGGTTTTACCTTTATGCATTTACTTATAAGTCTGATGATCACTTCTGGGCACCCCGATACTCTATTTCGAGTTTTTCCTTCATGCACTCATTGGATAAGCTCGATGTTCTATTCCGCGTGCCCGAGCACCAGATACCAAGTTTTGGTTTGAGCATATTTGTACAAAGCATCATCACTTCATCACATTGCATTGGTTTTGGTACTTCTGAATTATCGTTGATTGGGTTGGTTCTTGTTGTTGCCTTGTCTTTTTATTGGTTTGTCTGTTTTGATTTTTCTTCTTTATAACTAGATTTAGGTGGATCCCTGTATCTTGCTTACTTTCCTATATTTTATATTTATATATTATCTTTTTGCGCTCGATTGGTCTATGATGCCTAATGGGCACCCGTTGTCTTGGTACTCATACTACACTCTGCATCTTTTTCTGATGCAGTACCTAGTACGAGCCACCTTCACTGATCCTCCCTTCGTTCGAGGCATGTTGCAATTCAGATCGCGATGAGCCCCAGCGCTTTTGGAGACTTTACATGCTTTCCATCTTGTATATTCTATCTATATTTTGTATTTTGGATAGACAGAGTCTGTTGTATAGCTACTCCTTATTTTAGTCGCTTTTGTACTGGTGACACCAGGTCCGGGTTGGTTCTCATGTATGTTTTGTCTCTTTAGTCACTTTAGGGCCTTCTTATGTATATTTTGTACGATGATATGTATATATGCTATTGGCCCTGTCTTTTCATTTATGTCTTCTGTTTTTCCTTATTTTAACTGCTTTATTATCTTCTGCATAATTGGGTTTGGCTTGCCTACTGGGGGTTTATTTATGCGCCATGATGGCCCGATTTTGGGTTGTGACATTCTCCCTCTAATTGTAGTTGTAGCATTAGTACACCAACTCCACCTAGGCAAGACTTTATTTATAAGTTTCTTAGCTTTATCATCTCTAACTCTATGTTCTATAATTGCTATAACTACCACTTTATGCTTCTTCAAAAACAACTTTATCTCCTTATGCTTAACTACTTGATTGAATCCCCTAACATTCCAAGTGACTAATATATATCAAAGGGGGGTTTAGGGGAAGCACTTTCCACATGACCTCCAGCATCTCCACCACTACTTTGGCCAATTTCCCTTGCGCGACCGCCTTGTAGGAAGCCTTGCGGATTAATTGGTTGCAACATAGGTCTCTTACTAGTTGACTTGGATTTCACTGTTTTCCACCCCTCCTGATCAATTTGTGTTTCAGGTATTTGAGTCCCTTTCCCACTCTATTGTATCAGGTCATGTGCCTCTTCTGAATGACTAAGATGGTCCTCATTTTCTTCTTGTTTCCAAGTTTTCTTTTGAATCAATGGTACTCCTTGTTGTGATGCCATTTGTTTTGGGGCAGGTTTGTCTACGCATACATGTACTACTTGCAAACACTTATGACAATATATAGGTTTCCAATCATACCATATTTGTTGATCAAACAATCGACCCTTAGGATCTTGCACCTTCACTCTCTTGGAAAGGGGACGTGTGACATCAACCTCCACCAGAATACGAGCAAAAGAGATTCGGCTAACCTGAGATGTGCATTCATCAGCATAAATTGGTTGATCTAAGCTACTACCTATCTTGCTTAGTGCAACAATATTCCAACAATTCAAAGGGAGATTCGGGAGCTTGATGCTAAAGGAATTGTGGTCAATATCTCCTCTTTGTAATTGAATCCAGGTACCCATGGTTTCATAATTACTGGTCTCTTAAGCATATAGTGTGGCCCTGAGCATAGAATTGCATCCCGATCAACCTCTGATTCAAACCTCACTACAAAGTATCTATTAGTGTGATAGAGAACCACAGGCTTAGTAGACAATTTACCTTGACCCAAAATAAACCTCTTTGTAGCTCCTATCGAAGGTGTTGTCTCCACCACATACTACTATAGTTGACTTCCATTTCTCATCTTCTTCTGCCACATCCACTGGCATAATTTCCATAATCTTCTCCCCATTGACCAGTACCGGAGGGAAAATTCATTATTTTCACTTTTATTGGGCCTCCAAATAAGTGAAAAATATTTTCTTTCACATAGGTTTTACTTAAAACTAACAAAGAAAAAAATTTGATAACCAAAGTAATCAACCATTTGATCAGTCTTAGGAAAAAAATTATCGATACACGATAGTCAAGGAGGCTCAGAAATATTTGGGGCCTAAAATCATATTTCAGATATGAAATTAGCGTAAAGGAAAAGTCATTGTTTTCACATTTATTAGGACTCCAAATAAGTGGAAATTATTTTCTTTCAGATAAGTTTTACTTAAAACGAATAAAGAAAAGGAATAGGATAACCAAAGTGATTAACCATTTGATCAGTCTTTGGGAAAATTTTACAGATACGTGACAGTCAAGACCGCTTAGGAATTTTAGTGGCTTAAAGCAAAACTTTATTCATAGGCCTTAAGTTTAAAAAACTCATACTTACTAACATAATTTACATTCTTTATGTTTTGACACATTTGAACTATAGAACTAATAAAGAAAAATACACTACTATGAGGTTAAATTATAAAAATTCTAAATTTAAATAAAAAATTGTTGAAAGTTAGAAACATAGAACTTGATTCTTGAATTGATAATTTAATATTAGAATAAAAGTTCATTGTTTCAATTTGTTTGCAATAATGTAAAGGCTCAGTCTGCTAGTGATATTGGTCGCTCTGGATTTAGATCCATATAGCTTTAAAATATGTCACTAGAATGTAAAGTTTGCTTACTTATATATCCAACATCGCTTTTGTGTTTTGTCGATGTGAGACTCTTAGGCCTGATTTATTTTCATTAAGATTAAGACGTCTGAATCTGAATGATTAATATATTGTGTCTAAATCTGAACACTGAATGATTAAGACAATTTATTTTTCAACATCTGAATGTACATAATTTATTTACTTTTAAACATAATAAATATACAATTCAAATTAAAAATAATTTAATATTTGAAAAATGTAAAATTAATAAAATTAAATTATTATTTGATAAACATAAAATATTTATATTTACTAGTAATGGTGGAGATGATTTGTAGTGTTGGTGGTGGTGATGGTTGGTTCTAGTGGCTAGTAATGGTGATATTAGTCATAGTTGTGATGGTGAAGGGGTTGCGGCTGGTGGCTGGTGGTTGTGAATCGAGTTTTGGTGAAAATTATTCGCACAAAAATATCATTTAATAATATTAAGACTTTGTTCAAGATATTAATGATTAAAACCTATTCAGACCCAATAAGTGCAAAAATCTTAAATTTAAATAAATATACTTAATGGCCTAAAATCTAATTAACCGTTCAGATTCAGACCTTCATTAAGTGCAAACAAATGAGTTTTTATCTTAAGTTAGGGTGAGATATACACTCTCTCTTATGGACTCAACGCCTTCGCCAAGTTTGCTACACTGTATGAGATTTTTCTAGACTCAATACTGAGGTTTGTCTATCTTAAAATGTAATGACCTGCTCTGTCGTTACGCTGAAATAAAGCATAAATATACGGCTAGAAAAGTCTCTAAGGTGAGAATTGAAAATCTCATGCTAGGGTGAGCTTAGATGAAAATATAGTGTGTTGAGCTTTAGAGGTGATTCGTGTTCTTGTGATATCGTGTGTTAGTGTGGTATCTATTTTTGGGTAGCCAACTGTCATAGAGATAGAAAGCATATTCGGCTCTAAGTCAATGCTAAAGTCAATGTCTCGATTAGATGGCATGCAAGGTAGATCTGTAGGAAACACCTTCTAAAACTCACACACTATCAGAAGTGACTCAATAGCTGGGACCTCTGAACTGGTGTCCCAAAGATGAGCTAGAAAAGCTAAACATCCCCTCCCTATCAGGCTCTTAGCACGAAGGAAGGACACAAACTTCATTGGAGTAGGACTATAATTACCCTCCAACTCTAAACTATCCAACTCAGGCATAGCCATAGTCACTGTCTTAGCATGACTGTCCAAAATAGCATGGTGTGGAGACAACCAACTCATCCCTAAGATGATGTCAAAATCTACCATGTCAAGAATCACTAAATCAGCTAAGGTATCTCTTCCCATGAATATAATAGGGCAAGCCCAAAAGATCCTATCCACAACCACAAAATCGCCCACTAGAGTAGATACAGTAACAGTAAAATCAAGGGATTCACTATCAGCCTTCGATATGAACACTATGATTTATTGTGATGTCATTTGGGCTGACCAACGCCCAGTTGCTTTCATGGGCTTAACGAATGGAATATTCAAGACCTATCTTGACTTATTCATTATAGTCTTTATTGATGATATTTTGGTATATTCGAAGAGTGATGAGGAGCATGAGAGTCGTCTTAGAATTGTGTTGGGACTGTTGAAAGAGAAGGAGTTGTATGCACAATTTTCAAAGTGCGAGTTCTGGTTATCTTTGGTGTCCTTCTTGGGGAATGTGATTTTGAAAGATAGGGTGATGGTAGACCCACAGAAAATAGAAGCAGTTAAGAATTGGGCTAGACCCACTTTGGTGATGGAGGTCCATAGTTTCGTAGGATTAGCTAGCTACTACCGCAGGTCCATTAAGGATTTTTCATCTATTGCTACTCACCTGACTAATCTGACTCAGAAAGATTTACTATTTGTTTGGTCAGGAGAGTGTGAGGAAAGCTTCCAAAAGCTCAAGACCTTGTTGACCACAGCTCACATCCTTGCCTTTCCAGTTGAAGGTAAAGATTTTATTGTGTATTGTGATGTCTCACAGTCTGATTTAGGTCCTGTGTTGATGCAAGAATGAAATTTCATTGCTTATGCTTTAAGGCAACTCAAGGTGCATGAGAAGAACTATCCTACTCATGACTTAGAGTTGGCTGCAGTGGTATTTGCTCTCAAGATCTGGAGACACTATTCGTACAAAGTTCGTTATGAAGTGTTCATAGACTACCATAGCCTGTAGCATGTCTTCACTCAGAAAGACTTGAACCTGAGGTAGCAAAGGTGGATGGAATTACTTAAATATTTTGACATCACCATCTTGTATCATCCGGGTAAAATCAATGTGGTAGCTGATGCTTTAAGAAGGAAAACTGAAAGTATGGATATCTTGGCCTACCTGAACATTGCTAAACGTCTTTTGGCTAGAGACATTCAAGCTCTGGCTAACAGCTTCATGAGGTTAGGATTATCTGAAAGGGGTGGTTTTCTAGCATGTGTAGAGGTAAAATCCTCTTTCCTCGAGTAAATCAAAGGTAAGCAGTTTGATAATGTGAAATTGAGTAGGATTTGTGACAAGGTGTTATAGGGTGAGACCAAGGAAGCCATCATTGATGATAAAGGTGTTTTAACAATTAAAGGGCGAGTTTGTGTGCCCCATGTTAAGGAGATCATTCCCAATATCTTAGCAGAGGCTCATAATTCTAAGTATTCTATACATCATGGTGTGACCAAGATGTACCGAGACTTGAAGAAACATTACTAGTTTAGAGGAATGAAGAAAGACATAGTAGACTTTTTGGCCAAGTGCCAAAATTGGCAGCAGGTGAAATACGAGCATTAGAATGCCTATTCCTAAATGGAAGTGGGAGAGAATAGCCATAGATTTCATGGTTGGCCTTCCAAAGACTTTGGGAAAATATGATTTGATATGGGTCATTATTGATAGATTGACGAAGTCTGCACACTTCATCCATGTGCATGTGACTTGTAATGAGGCCAAGTTGGCCAAGATCTATCTGAATGAGATTGTCCCATCGTATGGAGTGCCTGTGTCTATTATTTCTGATAGGGGAACCCAGTTCACTTCTAATTTCTGGCAGAAGTTGCACGAAAAGTTGGGGACGAGGTTGGACCTGAGTACAGCTTTTCACCCTCAGACTGACAGGCAGTCTAAGTGTATAATTCAGGTTTTAGAAGACATGTTTTGCATATGTGTGATGGAATTTGGGGGTTATTGGGATTTGTATTTAGCACTGGCTGAGTTTGCATATTTCAACAGTTATCACTCAAGCATAGATATGGCACTATTTGAAGCTTGTATGGGAGGAAATGTAGATCTCTCATTGGTTGGTTTGATTCGCTTGAAGCAAAACCTTTAGGTACAAACCTAGAGAAGGACTCTATGGAAAGGGTGAAGTTCATCCAAGAAAAACTTCTAGTGGCTCAAAGCCGGCAGAAGGAATATACAGATAGAAAGGTTATAAATATGCAATTTATGGAAGGTGAGCAAGCTTTGCTTAAAGTTTTACCTATGAAGGGCGTTATGCGGTTTGGGAAGCATGGAAAGTTAAGTCCGAGGTATATTGGACTCTTTGAGATTTTTCAGAAGGTGGGGCCAGTGACTTATAGGTTGTCCTTGCCACCTAGTCTATTGGGGGTTCATCCCGTATTCCATGTTTCGATGCTTAAGAAGTACCACTGAGATTTTAACTATATTATTCGCTAGGATCCGATCTTGTTGAATGAAAACCTCTCTTATGAAGAGAAGGCCATTGTTATTCTTGATTGATATGTTCGAAAGTTGAGAACTAAGGAAATTTCATCTGTGAAAGTCAAGTGGAAGAACTATCCTATTGAGGAGGCCACTTGGGAGACTGAGGCAGACATGCAAGACAAGTATCCTCACTTGTTCACCAATTCAGGTAACCTTTATTTTCCCCTATATTTTTCTTCTTGTTGTCATTCGGGGATGAATGATTATTTAATTGGTATATAATAAAATGACTTGTTCCATCATTACACTGAAATGAGGCATAAGTACCAGGTTAGAAAAGTCTCTAAGGTGAGAATTGAAAATCTTAGGCTAGGGTGAGCATAGATAAAAAAAAAATATAGTATGTTGTGCCTAATAGGTGATTTATATTTTAAGTGATATTGTGTCATAATGTGGTGTCTATTTTTGGGTAGCCAACTACTGTAGGGTTCCATCGGAAGTTTCAGGATGAGAATTAGAGTCATAAAACTTTGGATATGATAGTTGCCACATCAGAAATAATTCATAGTGTCTATAAAATAATATGTATTGTGAAATGAAGGATTGGGAGTGAGATAGTAGTGTTCTTAAAAATGATTCTCATAGCAATGAAGGATGCTTCATCATGATGGTCCATCACAATGAGTCAATCCTTATTGCGATGATCCATCGTGATGAGAAGTCATCCATCGCAATGAGAAAACAGGATAGTATACCTGGGCAGCCTGCAGTTTTTTGAGTTATTTCCCTCATTATTCTATTATGTTCTAGAGCTCCAAGAAGTAGGTTTTCCAATAAAACTAGGGTAATCTTCATCGTTTGTGGTGAGTAATCCGTAGAACTCTTTGTTTATTGATTCTTAATCTTTCTTAGACCTTGGGGAGAAGGACTAACGATGAAATTCTAGTAATTAATTCATAGAAGCATGAACTTAGGGAAGAACCTTATGGGTAGGTGTAAAATCACCTAGAATTGATTCTAGGATGTATATTTTGATCTCCTAGCATGAAACTGGTTGTATTTAACTTGATTAAAGTTAATAGGGAACCTTGAGTTCCATAAATGTGAGATCTTTAGGCATAGAAATGGCTAAAAGGGCATGAACTTGATTAGAAATCTTTTGGATTATTCTATGAATGTAATGGATCTAATTAGTGATTAATTAACCCTTGGAGAATACTAGAAACCTTGTTTAATGGGTAGAATTATTGGGTTAGATTCCCAAGGCCTAAAATGAAGGGTAAATAATTAAGTACTCCTATATTATTATTGTTTATAGACTTTGATCACTCAAAGGTGTTAAGGAGAGGCAAGACCATTGTGAATTAGCTTGCAGGTGTTGAATCTTCACTCGAGGTAGGTTATGATTTGAATTAGAGTTAAGACTCACTTTATTTCATCTTATGTAGTGGAGTTGTGTAACTTGTGGTTGGTCTTCATACATGGTTGAATTATATGTGTTCTCCTGTTATGCTTGTATGAATAGACTTGATGAACAGGAAGTGATAAGTGAGCTGAAATGGCTAAGTGTGATAGTGTCTTGGGAACTAAATATATTCGAGGGAATTAGGTCTGAGAGCCTAGTTATATAGATATTGATGTTGATACAATTTCTATGGATTGGATACCACGTCAGTAAGGTACGTGGACACCTAGGGTCCACTATAGGTCATGGCTAGTAAGCAGAAATAAGACCCATAGCATGTGTACACTATTTTACCTTGTTTTGTATTATTGTACTGCTTTCTATAGTAGATTGGTTGAGAATTGAGATGAGACTAGAGACACAGGTGATATAAGTAAATACTGATGGACAGAGTGATATGTGAGATAATTGTTGAAAGTGATTATTCCTTTCCCTCTTATGATGATATTCTTGTGAATTGTGAACTTGATATTATTGTTGTTGAATCGACTTAAAAAGACTATCTGATGACTGATTATATGCTAAGTGTTGAAGTTCTTCTACTTGTTATATGTCTTGCTATTTTCATGTTATATTATTGGGTTGGCCTATGATAGTTATCAGTACATAGTGTATTGTACTGATACTGCCATGTGCTCTTCTTTAGTTGAGTGCAGACCATATTCAAGAGGCTGAGACGCGACCTCAGTTAGAGTAGAGAGATTGACTGCAGATCCAAGGGTGAGCACTACTTCTCAGGCTGCCATGGATCCTTTATGAGTTATTGTCCTTCTTCTGAATAATGAAACTCTCTTACTTTACTGTATTTAGTACTTATTGAATATATTAGACTATATTGGTTTAGAGTTCTAGACGATGACTTTCAGTTTTTTAGGATGTTTTAGTTATTGAATTTCACACTGTTTCTTATATTATATTAGAGGATTACCATTTATTAATAATTCAGGCTGGCTTACTTATTTATGTTTCTAAAATTGGTTAAGTATAAGACTAAGGTTTGGGTTGGTTGGCTCTCCCACCGAAGGGTTAGTGTGGGTGCCAATCACGGCCCATTTGAGTTGGTGACATAAGTTCGGGTGAGACATACTGTAACACCCCAAAATTTGAACTAGCATTTAAAATCAGAAAACTCAGCTGAATCTGCAAATTTCAAGTCCCACGGGCACATGCCACATGCCATGGGAAGCCCAATGGGCCACCGGCTCCACCATGGGGACCATCTCAGTCTCATCAGCCTCGATGGGCTGGCCCATGTGCCGTGGGAGCCACCACGCGGCGTAGCAGCCCATCATGGAAGACCTCCAGTGGCTCTATTAGCCTCGATAAACCGATAACCAAGGTCACATGCCGTGGGATCCACCATAGGCAATGGGCCTCAGCCATGGCAATGGTCTAGAGGACCAAACAAGTTTGTCCCCTTCTAACAGCCACCCGCCATAGGCCGTGGCAAGTCTGATGAGCTGTCAGACAAGACCATCCGGCGAGATTTTTTAGAACTTTTTATTTTAATTTAGGGATATTTTGGTCTTTACCCCATTCTTTTAAATCCTAAACTAAGTCATTTTGGGTATGCTTTGAAGGGTTTTAAATAGACTTAGAATTATTTTCCTCATTCCATTGGCTAAGTTCTAGAAACTAAAGAAAGAATTCTCTTTCAGGGTCAAGGCTAGGGATTTCTTTTCCAAAGCTTCAAACCTCAGTTCAAGCTCTAGATTTCTTCTATATTCAGGTATGTGGGTATTCAGTAAGGGTTCAGTTTGCTCTTATACCCAAAACCCAAGTCTTGTACTTTAATTTTCATAATTTTTGAAACTAGGGTTCTTGCCTTATTATGCAGTCTCATACAAAATTTAGTCCTAATGATTTCTACATGATTTGTATCTTGTTTAAAGTAAATTACAGCATAATTTTGATAACTTTCAAGATTTTTACCATGATTTGAGAAGTCAAGAATATAGCTTGAAATTATAATATTTTTATATGGACTAGTTTTCTTCAGAATTTAGCCTAGTCTACTAGCACTCAATTTTAAAGCATGAAATTAGCCAGTTTTCAACCTAAAGCTTTTCAGATAATAAAGGTTTTCAAACTATTTAAGTTCTGATGCAGCATTCCAGAACTCCAGTTTTAAAAGATCTATCAGAAATCAGTTTTGGGAGTAGTACTTAGCACCGAGTTGGACTAAGATTTAGCATACCCTGAAGTCCCAGAACTACGTGTCACCGTAGGTTTATTTAGTCCCTCGGTTGGGCATCAGAACTAGTGATCACGCCAGTCATGCCTCTATATCCTGGCAAGGTATATTAGGTCCTCTCGATGAGGCGTATACATTGGACTCCATATTTATTTCACGTGATTTATTTTGGTTAACAGACTCTCCCACAGATTTAGACACAGTAGTTATGTACTTGGATCCAGTTTAGCTCAACTCAATTCAGTTCAGTTTAAATGCTTTTACTATGCTATTCAGAATGTTTATGAATTTCATACTTATATATCTCATGATTTTTGGGTCGTTGTACTACAGTTTTTAGCATGCATTACTCTCAGATGTTCAGTATTTTCAGTATACACAGTTATATTTTAGCTTGTATATTTCGCATGCTTAGTACATTTCAAGTACTGATCGCATACTCTTTGTGTTGCATCCTATCATGATGTAGGTTCAGGTTCTCAAACTCAGCATCGTGACTATTTGATCCAGTGTCATCTCAGCTTATAGTGGTGAGTCCTCTTCATCCGAGGACAGGCTTTGATGACGTTTCTTCTAGTTTCTTTCAGGTTTTAGTTTTTTGGAGTTAGTTGGGGCTTGTCCCATTTGCAACCTTAACACACTAATGAAAAACCGCTTCCAGTTTGCAGTTGATGAAAGTCTGTCATTTCATTACAGGCATCGGGCCGCTTTGGGACAACCTCGGCCACATGGGCACTGGTAGTGAATTGATCACGGTAATAAGTCCGGATCGAGGAAAATGGAAAGTCATACTTGAATCCCACTAGCTCACCGAAAACTAGGCCTTTCATAAACTATGTTTGTCAACCAAGTTTGTTCAGTGGTCGTAAGCTTATTAATCTGACCCAAATTGCGCCAATTCCATTTCGCCGGATTGAAAGAGCCATCAATCACTATGATCTCTTTCTTAGAAAATAAATTGTGTCGGTTGTCCAAGATGGATCCACTACGAAGGGGCGATATCCTTTCACATCTGATGAAATTGAAAGAACTAATCTAATGGCATAACTCAAGTGAAGTTAAGCCGAGTCTGCTTCGCACCTTTGCTACCGGGCATTCACTACCAATCACTCCTAAATCTACCTGGTATGGACTGCTAAATTGATTCCTCTTGGCTTGATTAAAAAATCCTGATGTGCCATTACTGGGTTCCATCCTCTGGCAATTATCGACTCGGGAATGAACGAAGTCGCTTCACTTCAAAGTAGAGGTTTGTGGTAACGGTGAGCTGATCTCAACTCATTCAGTATTAGAGGCTTTCAGACATAGAGTCAGACTTCAGCTTATTCAGTTGGTTTTTACTTTTTAGACTTATATTATATTCAGAGATTTTCAGCTTAAATTCTAAGACTTATATTTTATTCAGTTTAGCTTTCGCTTAGTCATTATTATTCAGAATGCTTAGTATATGCTAGACCATGGGTTAGATTGGGGCACTTGTGGCTCTAAATATCATTTTATGTCTAAGGTATAGATTCGGGGTGTAACACATACACCCCCTCTTATGGACTCAGTATTTTTGCTAAAGTTTGCCCCACTGCATGAGATTTTCCTAGACTCAACACTGAGGTTTGCGCACCTTCCTGAAATTTGCCTAAACTTAGTCAAACTCTGATCCACTATAGACAGTGTTGATACATGAGTGGTTACCATCTATAATGGCCAGCCGCTAGTGATATTGTCTGCTCTGGGCCTAGATCTATACGGTTTTAAAGTGTGTCACTATGATATAAGATCCATTAATCTTTATCTTAACCAAAAGGAATTCTCTATTTCTAGTCTTATTTCATACTAATACAAGAAGAATGCTGCTTTCTTTCTTATATACTCGGCATCTCTCTTACGTTTTGTCAATGTGAGACGCTTATCCTAAGTTATGGAATTACAAACAATGCTTGAGAACTTGAGAAGAATGCAAGAAATATGATTTTAATTAATTCAATGTCTTTCATCTTTTATTTTAAAAGAATAGATAACTTAGTAAGAGGGGGGAAAGAGAATATAAAACAAACGTTTTATTATGAGAAAGAAAAAAAGAAGAATATAAATATTAGAACGAAATTAACCATTTGTGACCATAAATTACATTGGCTAAATAATTCTCTTTTCTTTTTAAATAAAAAATCACTATCTTTTTACCCTAAAATATAAATATTCAGATTTAAAAGAATGTTACCATAAAATTATGGAATTCTAAAGCGCCATTGTTTTAAAACCATAGAGTCGACACTAGTGAAAATGCAGAGACATAAAGTTGCGTTCCTTCTATTTTTTCTTTAAAAAGGTGATAGTCTGCACGACCTACTGGTTAAGTGATTAAAACTTACTAGTTGCCTATCGATGAAATAGATTGTCTAACGTGTTTCAACAGTGAGAAAACAGAGAACAAATAACACAGTGATTTTTACGTGGAAAACCACCTGGCTCACAAAGGTGTAACAACCAGGACCTGTACCTCTACAGGATTTAACCCCAACTTCACTAACACAATGAGCCTCAATGAAATGATTACAACTCAATGTAACCTAGGAATTATAAACTCTAATTCCTAACAACACCAACCACCCAAGGTTTGTGTTTCTTAAACTTCGAGTTAACCCAACTTGAAGACAACAACTGCTTCAGTTTTATAACACATTGAACTATGATTACAACTCAAAGAACTACTCCTAATACATCACTACTAAGACACCTTAGCTAGACTCAGTACTTAGGACCAGGTTCTTCAATGTGTTCCTTCAGTATCCTCTATTGCACTTGCTAAAGTCAATTTCACAATTGTATTTGTTTGCTTTGTGAGTGCACGAGTGTTTTGGATAGCACACTGCTATTTAAGCACAACTCCTCAAGGAGTTCTTCTTTCATTTGAACTCCTTCTTTCATTCGAACTCTACTTGCTTAGAGTTCTACTTTAAGTGAGACTCCTCCTAGCATTCAAACTCATGCCTTCTTAAGTGTTGTAGTCAAACTTCAACTCTTCAATTTGGCACTTGAATTTATTCTGAATATTGACTTGGAGTTATCCAATAACTCACTCTAGTATGCTGACTTGGATTGTCCCATTTCACGAGCTTACATCACAATTTTAGATTCACTAACCCTGTGCGTTGATGGACCATCATAGCTTACCTATTTTATGTTACTTTGTTAATCATCAAAACTTCATAGTACCCAATGAATTCCCCTTTTTTATGATGATAATCGCTATGCCTTTGTGTCATCTGTTGCAAGTACATATTTGCATAAGAGTTTGAAACATTTGAATGGAACAGGTTAAGCCATGGGTTATAAATACTACATAACCCTTTCTTCCCCCTTTTGGCATCATCAAAAAGTTGGTTCAGTGCAATAAGAATGTAACCAAGTCAGACAATTCATGGCCACTGGGGCTATCATCAATTCAACAGAAGAGAGACAAGCTAACACAAAATTTGCATTAAGAGAGGGCAAGAGAACAAGTCAAGTAAATACCAACAAGCCATATTATTAATCTTGTCACTGCAGTCACTACATGAGATATAAGCTAGTAAAATAGCAAAGCAAAACAGTTGAGCAGACAGGAGACAAGGTTGAGGATGGGGCTTGAGGATACTAGGAGTTAGGAGCAGAGGAGGATGGAACAGGTTATATCAGATGAGTCAATCAATGAAGGGCTTCCTTTTCTATTGCATGAGTGGCCTGGGCAGCATCCAGTTCTACAATTTTTATAGGTAAAGCATTCCTCAGTTTTTGCAATGGGGTGTCAATTCTCCTCATAGAAGCAGGTAGAGTAGCATGGTTCACCCTTCCAAGACCATCCTTTGTTGTTTGGAAGGTCCAAACCTAAACAGGGACGGAGTAATCATCAAAGATTTGAGCCAACCAAAACCCACAAGGGAGAGCATGACCTTTCTCATCCTTCAGGAGCACACGATGCATATGCTTGATGATCAAGCTTGGATAATTAATTTTCGCTTCCGTATCTAGGAGCTCCATGATGTTCAGGTCAAGGAAGTTTACCTCAGTTCTTCTCTCCTTCATTGGAGTAAGAATCTTATGAACCACATCAAAATACAATCGGTGCAAAGTTGACATTTCCTTCTTTAGTGCAAGTTTGAACTGTTTCAAACTAAGCGAACCAATTGGACTGGGAGTAGGACTGATGATGTGAAAGCGATGGCAGCTTTATGAAAAAGAGGCGAGGACTCTTGAATTTTGACAGTTATGGTGTGAGGTGCATATTAATATGACAGACACAATTAATGTATGGAACAAGAGAGCTCAACTATTTTATTTGATAATTACTAACATATCACAAGGTAGATCATACCTGATGCGAATAATTCACATGAGCATAATTTGCTTACTTGGACCATATCTCTGCACAATTTTAATACAAGATTAGGTTAACATAGTTAACAACTGGAATTGGGACACACAACTAAATATGCCAGACTGAGTTGAATGACATATTGCTATATAATATCAAACAAGGAACCACCTAACCACTTAAACAAGGAACCCCAAGTATAACCTATTTTTCTCAAAATGCTCCTTACTCAAAGCCTTGGTAAAATGTCAGCAATTTATTCCTCAGTCGAACAGAACATGATTGAAATAAGACCTTTTTCAACATTGTCTCTGAGAAAATGATGTCTTATGCCAATATGTTTAGTTGGTTGGTGTCCCCTGTCACTGTGGCATCGGTTTTTCTCCCTGTCATTGTGCCAGTAGTTTTCTCATCAGATGGACCAGGTGGTAGAACTTGTTTCTGCGGACTGTCATCAGTATCACTTTCAACCTTTGTCACATAGCTGGGAGATGCTGAGTAGATTGTGTTTCAGCCCATCAACATGGTACACTTCTTCTACTGCCTTTGCTGTAGATTTTCCAATCTTTCTAACTCCAGTAACTCTACCCTTTTTGCCTCTTTCAAAAGAAACGTTCCCCCCTTTGATTGAGGTGAGTGAAAATAACTTTTCTTTGTCTCTTGTCATATGTCTTGAGCAAGCACTATTCATGTACCAATGTTTCTTGCTCCCTTTCACTTTCACCTGTAAAATAGTTTAAGGGTTAACTTTAGGAACCCAGACAAGCTTGGGTCCTTTCTTGTGAGCGAAAGGATGTATTAAATTTTTTCTAGCATATTTAGGCAACAGGTTAGTGGACATGTTCCTTTGCACAGATTCAAAATTGTTTCTTTTTGCCAGTCTAATATATTTATTTGTGAACCGGGATGGAGTTGGACATTCAGTAGTGGGATGCCCTATATGTCCACAGATAAAGCACAGATCTTTAGTAGAAGCAGTTTCTTCATGAAATCCTAGACTTGCCTTTTCACTAAGAGTCATTTCTCCTAACTTCTTCACTATTCTAGATGAATTGGTCCATCTATTTACCTTTTCAAGATCAAATTTTATCCTGGAGTTTTCTAGACTCAATTTTCTCACCCTTTCCTTTTCATAGAGAAAATTATCTTTGCATTTTTTTTAGTTCTAACTCAGCAATCTCTTGACTGTCACTCATTTTATTTTTGCAATTTTCAGAGATTGCATTTTTTAGGATTTCTGATTTTAGACTTAAGTTGATTGAATCAAGTTGACTGACCTGTTCCTTTAGGATACCATTTTCTTTGTCAGATTTAATCTTACAAGTCTCAAGATCAATGTATTCAAACTTTAGACTTGCAAGAGCACTAAACAATGGTTCCTATCAGAAGTTTGCTCAACAAAGTCTTCAATCAATGCATTCATCAGAGCAACAAATTTTCTTTTAGAAAAAAAATGCAACTTATCTTTAAGTTCAAGAATGCTTACCTCAGAGTCAGCCTCTTCTTCTTCCAGATCTGAGTCTCCAATTGCCATGAATGTAGTTTCATCTACTTCTTCATCATCAGACTCCTCAGTTCCTGATCCCAGGCAGTTACCATTGCATAGTCTTCTTTTTATTTCTTCTTAGAGTTTATCTCTTCATTTATCGTTGCTTTATTCTCAGCCCTTTCCTTTATCCACTCAAATTCCCATTGTGGATAGTTTTTAACCATGTGGTCAGTCTTTCTACACTTGTAGCATCCTTCTTGGTTTTTGTTAGTAGACTGCTTCTTGCTACTTGTTTCTTTCTTGTCATACACATTTCCTTTCTTAAAGAATTTTTGAAGTTTTTTGCCAGAAATGCAACTTGATCTTCATCAAGATCAGAATCATCACTGGCAGATGCTTTGAGTGCTAGAGACCTTTCTTTGGAACCTTCCCACTTCTTGGAATTTTCTATATTCATTTCATATGTTTTCAAGTTTACAACCAGTTCATCTAGGGACATATCAGTGAGGTCCTTTGTTTCTCTGATGGCTGTAACTTTCACATCCCATTTTGTTTTTGGTAGAATTTTGAGAATTTTGTCAACTTGTTCCTCAGTGGTCAAGATCTTTTCCAAGGATGATAGTTCATTAACCAAGGTAGTGAGTCTAGTGATCATGTCTTGCAGTGACTCACTTTCCTTCATCTTGAAGGTTTCATACTCAGTAAACAACATGGCTACTCTAAACTTCCTCACTTGTCTTGTTCTCTCATGTGCATTTACTAAGGCATCCCATATCTGTTTGGCGGTAGTACAACTGGACACTCGGTTGTACTCATCAGGATCCAGTCCACAGACTATCATGTTTGTTGCCTTGGCATTTTTCTTGAGAGCAATGAGGTCACCATGAATGAATTCACTTCTTACTTTCTTCACAGAGGCTCCTTCAACAGTTTTCACAGGAATAGTTTGACCCTCAGTGATCCTGTCCCATAATTCATAGTCTTCAGCTTGAATGAAGTCCTTCATTCTAGCTTTCCACCAAATGAAATGAGATCCATTGAAGAGAGGAGGCCTGGTGGTGGATTGTCCTTCACAATATTTAATTGGTGGTTAAGAATTCATTTTCTCGATCTGATCTTAAGGTGTTAGCCTTTAAATAAGATACCCGCTCTGATACCAATTGATAGTCTGCACGACCTACTGGTTAAGTGATTAAAACTTACTAGTTGCCTATCAATGAAACAGGTTGTCTAACATGTTTCAACAGTGAGAAAACAGAGAACAAATAACACAATGATTTTTACGTGGAAAACCACCCGACTCACAAAGGTGTAACAACCACGATCTGTACTTCTACAGGATTTAACCCCAACTTCACTAACACAATGAGGCTCAACAAAATGATTATAACTCGATGTAACCTAGAAATTATAAACTCTATTCCTAACAACACCAACCACCCAAGGTTTGTGTTTACCAAATCTTCGAGTTAACCCAACTTGAAGACAACAATCCTACTTTAGTTTTATAACACATTGAACTATGATTACAACTCAAAGAACTACTCCTAATATATCACTACTAAGACACCTTAGCTAGACTCAGTACTTAGGATCAGGTTCTTCAATGTGTTCCTTCAGTATCCTCTATTGCACTTGCTAAAGTCAATTTCACAATTGTCTTTGTTTGCTTTGTGAGTGCACGAGTGTTTTGGATAGAAACTCTGCTATTTAAGCACAACTCCTCAAGGAGTTCTTCTTTCATTTGAACTCCTTCTTTCATTCGAACTCTACTTGCTTAGAGTTCTACTTTAAGTGAGACTCCTCGTAGCATTCAAACTCATGCCTTCTTAAGTGTTGTAGTCAAACTTCAACTCTTCAATTTGGCACTTGAATTTATTCTGAATATTGACTTGGAGTTATCCAATAACTCACTCTAGTATGCTGACTTGGATTGTCCCATTTCACGAGCTTACATCACAGTTTTAGATTCACCAACCCTGTGCACTGATGGACTAGCTTAGCTTACATGTTTCATATTACTTTGTCAATCATCAGAACTTCATAAGACCCAACAAAAGGGTATTTAAAATTGATAAAATTCATAAAAATGACTTTTACAATTGCTATTTGAAAATAAGTTTGTCGTCTTATAACTAACCGAAATTTAACTATTTTTTCATGTGGAAATAATATATGAATAAAAATATCTTCAACTTTTAGAAGCAACAAAAACCTGCTTATTCATCTTTTCTATTTTCTCGAGTTTCAACATAATATGCCTGAGTTTAAAATTTTATAAATTTTAAACTCTAATTTTTTAATTTTTTGAACTTCAACAAAATATACTAAAATTCAAGTTTCAACAAGTTAAATTCCAACCCAATATATTAAAGTTCAGTAAAAAAAAATTCAAGTTAAACTCCAAAACAATCCGCTAGAGTTTGAAACTCACTCCACAAAGAAGCATATATATGTTTAAAAAATGACTTAGATTACAATTATTTCAGGATGAACAGTAATAATCCATGAATGATTCTGCCACTTTTTATTTAAAAAAATAACAATCACTTGCTATTGCTAACCAGCTCAATGTAATATTGTAGATATCAAGTGGTAATATTTAATTTAGTTTTAAAATAAAAAAGCATGGCACTCCAGAAAATGATGTAAAAATACATTCATGTAATTTAACTGCATGCACAAATGGGCTTTCAATGTAACATTTTGACATTTCCTCTTAGGATAAACTACATAAAGACCCTAACATTCTTACCATATCTACTAATTTTCTTATTATTTTATTTTAATTACATAATATACCACATATTAATAATCCTTACCATTCTTTATTTCAGATACATGAAATCCCCAATCAGCCGCAACTTCCTTCCCTCACGTCGCAATTCTCGCAAATTTATCTACCTAAATTTAAATCACCCAAATTTAAATCTTTTTGCGATAATCATCGACTGTGATGGTTATAGATTCATCAGTTGCCTCTATGCATCACCTGAATATCAGTGACATCCGCTATTCTTTCTCCCCTTCCTCCTTTCCCTGAACATCACACACAAAAGCACCTGGTCACTTGTCATTGGTGTTTACGTTGATGTGCGAAAGGCTTTTGATGAAATTCATCACGATTTAAGTCGTTTGTGATTTTGAAGCTATGAGATGTGAGGGCTTTTCAATTTTTTCTTTCTCAAATATTCAAAACAGCAAAAGAGAACCCTTTTTGTTAGCGTGATTGAAACTTGGCATTGTGAGACTCAAAGATTAGGCCAAATCTGAATCATTGTGCGACAGTGTCGAAGGAGCAGCGAGAAATAGGGGGACAGGGAAGAGAAAGGGAGAGTGGAGGGGGCCGGCGTTGGTGGTGCTCTGGCGTGAGATTGAGTTTTTTGGTTTGGTCTGAAAATAGAAATAGGAGAGATAGAGTTCTTCGACCAGATTTGTGTTTCTTCTTTTTCTTCTTTTAAGCATGTAGCTATACACAAATGCATGTATCAAAAGTTCCGACGAGATAACTTTGATATTAGATATATAAATTTGTAGATACATGTATGAAATTGACATTGCTTACTCTGTTTCTTTTTTTCTTCTTCTAAATACGTATCTACACATAGATACATGTATCAAAAGTTTCGGCATGACAACTTTAATACTAGATACATGTATATTTTTGAATATAATGTATGAAGTTGATATTGGATACATGTATTTTGGATATAATGTATGAAGTTGATATTGAATACATCAAATTAATACTGATACATATAAACTGATACATGAAATTAATGTTTGATACATATAACAGATACATGAAAACAAATACATAAATTAATACTAGATACATATAAACAGATACACTAGATGAAATTTGATGAATGTATCCGTGCATCTTTGACACCAGATATATGTATTTGAATACATTGTATAAAATTGATAATAGATACATCAAATTAATAAATTATTAGTTTAAAAAGTAATAAAAATAAAATTAATCAAATTGCATAATCAAGATACATGTTTCCGTTGATCCCTTGATTTTCGCCTTATATTAAAGGATTTTGTTACTGAAAATATCTTCAGTTATCAAAATCAGTTCAGCATGTATCAGAGATACATGTGACAGTGTGACAAAGTGATGTATCCGGATGCCTTTTAAGTGGTAAAAATGTAATTTGAAAAACTAATGTTTGATGGAGTAATTAACTTCTATACTAGTGATTTTATGTAAGCTACTCTTCCTTTTAAGTCCCTCTCGAACTCATTCACTTGTAAAAGTTTTGAATTTCGAATCAGTAAATTTTGAAGATTTTAAACATTTGAAATTTCACCTATAAAAATTTTCGAACTCTAAAATATTTTATTGAAGCTTTCGATATTTTCTTACTTTATTTCTATATTAAAATGATTGTTTTTCAACTATTTTTGCTAACACCGACTATTTTTCCATTACAAACTCAAATTTTCTTATTTAAAAATAATTTAACTTCTCATTTACTTTTAATGAGGTGATTTATAAGCACACAAATATATAACATGTTTTAACTATAAATATAAAAGTCTTTTTTTTTAACTCTTTACCGATCAAACATTGTCGCATAAATTGAACTGAGAGAATAATATTTTAACAAAGGAAAATCCTATGAATAAATAATTGGTTTTTATTAAAATACTAGATACAATAGCCCGTGCAAGCACGGGCCCAATATATGCTACTTTTTTTGTTTTAATTTATATGACACAGATGAAATTTGAAGAGTTATTTCAATTTTTTACATGATTTTTAAAATATATTAAGTTGTTAATTATTATGATTTATAATATTTTTTCATATTTAGATAATATATGTTATTCTTGCCGTCCCAATTTATGTGACACTGATGAAATTTAGAGATTCAATCAAATTTATTAGGTAGTTTTTAGAATTTTTATATGATTTATAAGTTATTAATTATTTGATTTATAATACTTTTACATAATTTCTAAATAATATATGCTACTCTATTTGTCCCAATTTATGTGTCACTAATGGAATTTGGAGAGTCAACCAAATTTTTTATTTAGTTTTTACATATTTTAAGTTGTTAATTATTGTGATTTATAGTACTTTATAGGCAGTTTTCAAATAATATGTGTTACTCCTTCTATCTCAATTTAAGCGACGTTGATAGAATTTGGAGAGTCAATCAAATTTTTTATATATCGTTAAATATTTTAAGTTATTAATTATTGTAATTTATAATACTTTTTACTTCATTTTCTATTTTATGTTACTTCCTCTGTCCCAATTTATGTGGTACCGATAGAATTTTTTCAAGAGTCAACCAAATTTTGTATATTTTTTAAAATATTTTAAGTTATTAATTAGTGCAATTTATAATAATTTTTATGTAATTTTTAAACATATAACAGATAAAAAAAGGACAAATAAATTAAATCAAAAAATAATCATCAAATAGTACTAATATATAGAAGATTTTATATATCGTTAAATAGTTTAAGTTATTAATTATTGTAATTTATAATACTCGTTACTTCATTTTCTACTATATGTTACTTCCTTTGTCACAATTTATGTGGCACTGATGAAATTTTGATAGTCACTAAATTTTTTATAAGGTTTTAAAAATATTTTAAGTTATTAATCATTGTGATTTAAGTATTGTGTTTTTAAATAGTTTCTTTTTAAAATTTCAAACATTATATTAAACACACATAATTAATTTGATCACAAATATTACTTCAACTATACTTTACTATTATATACTCCTTATTTTTACTTGTCACGTTTTGCTTTTAATATTAAGAATAACATTAAAAAAAATAAAAAATTCTATTGTTTGAAAAATCAGAAACTAAAATGAAATATCTTAAAGCAAATCAATTATAGAACCTAGGTTGTAGATAACTCCCCGTGGCCATCAATGAAAAAGCCAAAAAACTGAAGCTGCAGTTAAAAGTATGAGCGAAATTTAATTGGCCTAAAATTTAGTTCACTTGTAAATTACGAAACTACCCTCTTGACCCCAAGCTCCTCTCTATTCACATCTCTATTGGCCTAAAATTTAGTTCACTTGTAAATTACGAAACTACCCTCTTGACCTCAAGCTCCTCTCTATTCACATCTCTATTATAAAAAATAAATAATAGAGAGAGAGAGAGTAAAATCAAAAAAGGAAAAAGGAAAACAAAAGGAGTAAACAATGGCCAGCTGGGATAAGATCTACCTCAATTGCCATCATCAACTATATATTAAATATAAATCTTATCACTATGATGATTTCTTTTTTTCCAAGAATTGTCCTATGTTCATGCATGTCATAATATTATCTTTGCTATAATGGACAAAAACAATATGGTAAACAAATAATGAACATTCTGATAATATCAATTTGTATAGATACCTATACCACTTGCCTGTATCCGGTGGCAATTACAGTCCCATTCTATTTAACCATTTCCGAAAATATATATTTCTTTTTAAAATTGTTTTACTTTGTGCATTTTACAGCTAATTTGATCAAGTATTATATGGTAAGTATTAGACGTGATAAATTCGGTACGGAAGATTAGATATTTTAACCTCTCCATACACTAACTGTGTTAAAAAAGAATTATACTATCATATCAATTAAAAATTTATTAACTTAATAAGAGAGTTACTTTTTATATTTTGGTAGTATTAATAAATATTACTTTCTCCGTCCCAATTTATACAAATGGTTTTGACTGAAATGGAGTTTAAGGAGGAAAAAAAAATCTTGAAACTTGTGATTTAAAATACTATAAGTCATTTTACTAAAAGTAGAATGAGAACTTTAAAGTGAAACCGTTAGGGGTCATTTGGTTGAGAACAAGTTATCCCAAGATTAGTTATTCTGGGATTAACTATCTTGGGATAAGTTATCCCATCATATATATGGATAACTTATCACATCACTGTGGTATAAATGGTGGATAAATTATCTCAAACTTGACAACCAAACACGATATCAAAAAGTTATCTCTAGAGACTCTTTTTTTATTCCATGACTATCAAAGAAAATGTGTCACATAAATAGGGAGGGACGATGACATAACTACTAATTTCTTAAAAATACCTAGTCAGAATTTGGCAAAATTTAAAATTAGCTAGTACGTATAATTTAGGTAGGAGGGTGTGTGATTTTAAATAGCTAGCAACAGTAGACAAAGAGCAGAGCAGGTACAAAAAGCCCATGCCTTTTCCCATATTTATGTGTCTGCCTTGATAATTTTCAAAAATACTTGCACACAATTGATAATCATTTCATTTTGAAGGCTTCTTTCAGTACATTCTTGGTAGGAGGTTTGAGTATTTCTTCAGTTTGAAGGTAAAGCAGATTCACCATATTACATTTTTAAATTTTTTATGTTTCTCCTCAAAATCTATTTGGTTTTCTATATGTTTCTGCACTTGTGTTTATGGATTGTATGCCTTATTCATTTTGGACAAACTTTGTTTTTTTTTTTTATAAATGGGTTTTCCAAAGTCCATTTCTTTCTCATAAGTTCAAAAGGTAATGAAGATGGGGTCTTATCTATAAACTAGTTATAGACTTGTTGGTTCCGCAGCTCGGGGAGAAAGTTCCATAATTCAGATAGTACGAAGGGAGAATGCCGCTGAGGGTTTATTTTTTATGAAATTTGCTCTTCTGCTGTTTTTGCAGTCTCAAGATTCAATTATTGTTCAAATCTTATACTAATACATTTTCTTTTATTTTCTCTCAATCGAAAAATTGAAATCTTTTATGCATTTTGTTTTTCTTTTAGTTTCTTGATCTTGGCAGCCTCTGATCCCTGGGCCAGTGGACTTGTTTTCAGCTATGAACGCTCTTTTTTTTCTATGAAGTTAATATATTTAGTACTTAATTGGATTTTAAGTGACCTAGTAGTATAAAAGATTCTATACTATCAGTGTGTATTAGTTAAGCCAGAAATTTTACAATGTCATGTCATTTTTTCAGTGTTTTGTCATAGTATTAGCCTTATTCATGTAGTTTCTGGCTTTTGGTATTTGTTGTTTATTATGTTTAGGTGATCGCACTATTTTGTTGATGTTATTGTTCCTTACATGTATGCTCCGCACTGTTTTACTATTAGTTGTCATGTTATTTTCAATGTCGTTTTTCTTTTCCATTACTACTTTGATTTGCTTCACTTGAACTGAGGGTCTTTCGGAATCAACCTCTCTACTTTCACGAGGTAGGGGTAAAGTCTGTGTACACTCTACCCTCACCCAGGCCCCACTTCGTGGGATTTCACTGGGTATGTTGTTGTTGTTGATGTCATTTTCAGTGTATATTAGTTACACTCTATTCTTAGTTACTCATTTTGATTTTATTCAGGTAAACATCTGGTGTGGAAACATTGGGCTCTTAGAAGTTAAAGGATCCTCTTCAGTATTCTCTAGTTCATTAAAAGGACCAGGGAATGCTGAAAAATGTGCTTAAGAGCTAGGAAGTCTTTCTCCGAGATTGAAGCTCTATTGGAGCTATCCTCTAAACTTGATGAGATTGCACCACTAGTTCCAACTTCTTCCACATTCACTCATCAAATGCCAAATCTGCCTAGATTCTTTCACGGTCAAATTGTATCTTATCACAATCTTAGTGAAGATGGTTGAGTTGTTCAATTCTTGATAAATCTTGCATCTTATATAAAATATATTGTGTTGTTTCATTTGGGGGAAGATAGCTAGTTGTTTAATTACTCGGGTTTGTTGAAGTTGAGATGGAGAGTAAGGGGAGTATACTAATGGAAAGGTATGAGTTAGGGAAATTGTTAGGACAAGGCACTTTTGCTAAGGTCCATCATGGAAGAGACATCAAGACTAGCATGAATGTGGCCATTAAGATCATCGATAAGGAGAAGATTGTAAAAGTTGGGATGATTGATCAAATCAAACTCGAGATTTCAGTCATGAGATTGGTTAGGCATTCTAATATTGTGCAGCTCTATGAGGTGATGGCCAGCAAAAAGAAGATTTACTGTGTAATGGAATATGTCAAAGGAGGCGAGCTATTTAACAAGGTGGCTAAAGGGAGGTTACAGGAAGATGTTGCGAGGAAGTGTTTTCAGCAATTAATTAGCGCTATTGATTTCTGCCATAGTAGAGGTGTTTATCACAGAGATCTAAAACCAGAGAATCTATTGCTTGATGAAAATGGGAATCTAAAGATTTCAGATTTTGGATTGAGTGCCCTTGCAGAATCTAAATGCCAAGATGGTTTACTTCATACTACATGTGGGACACCGGCTTATGTTGCACCAGAAGTGATAAACAGGAGAGGCTATGATGGTGCTAAAGCTGATATTTGGTCATGTGGGGTGATATTATATGTCCTTTTGGCTGGATATCTCCCTTTCCATGATTCAAATTTAATGGAGATGTACAGAAAGATAGGCAAGGCTGAGTTTAAATGTCCTAACTGGTTCCCTCCTGATGCTCGCAGGCTGATATCGAATATATTAGATCCAAATCCTAGCACAAGAATTTCCATTTCAAAGATAATGGAGAATTCTTGGTTCAGGAAAGGCTTGCAGCTGAAACCTATAAAACCTGATGCTGACCCGAAATCTGAAGAGGCAGCAGTTGATGATGCAGTTTTTGATGTCTGTGAGAATACTGACTCAAGAACAGAACTAGTCAAGCCTGCACACTTGAATGCATTTGATATTATCTCTTTCTCAACGGGTTTTGACTTGTCCGGCTTGTTTGAAGAAAGAAACAAAAAGAAGGAAATTATATTTACATCAAAGCAACCGGTGAAAACAATCATCTCAAAGCTAGAGGATGTAGCTAGGCGTTTAAAGTTGAAGGTGATGAAAAAGGATGGAGGGCTATTGAAGTTGGAAGGATCTAAACAAGGAAGAAAAGGGGTGTTGTCTATTGAAGCAGAAATCTTTGAGGTAACTCCAAATCTTCACTTTGTTGAGGTGAAGAAATCGAATGGAGATACGATAGAGTACAAGAAGACGATGAAAAAGGATATAAGACCAGCATTGCAAGACATTGTATGGACTTGGCAAGGTGACGAGCCACGGCCACAGCAACTAGCAGAGGAAGAAATTTTGCAGACTTATCAGGGGTACTAATTTGACACTAATTCACCTCAGAATGCATAATAGAGAACAACAATTCTGCTGTAACTCGACCTTTTCCATTTTCTGTGCTGTTAATGATATATTTATATTTGCAAGGGTGGGGTTTTAAAACAAAAAACAAAATGGCTAGAAGATTAAGTCCACTCTGTAATTTCCTTTATTTTCTTGATCCAAGCTTGCATCAACTTTTTGTATCAGTTTGTTCTCTGAGCCAAACAGTAAGTAAAACAAAAATCCTTTCTAGTCTTACTAAAAGACAGGCTTTGTCACTTGAAGTGATGACTTGGGCTTTAGATAAGGGTGTTTTTCAAGAAGCGATCAGTTCTTGTTGGGATTTTGGTGTATATAAGGTTTGATCTCATGACCTTTGAGTTAGCTAACTAAGGGACTTTTTCCCAAGGAAAACCATTTGATGTGTATAAATAGAAAAGTACTTCTACTCTGGCTTAAAGAGTTGGGAAGATGGCATACCTTCGCAACAGCGACCGGGTAGCTTGACTTCGGCTTCAGCTTTGGTTAATGACTTTATTGATATAGTTTCTAGCTGAAGTTTCTTCTTTTTTCTTTTGATTAAGTAAAGGCAACGATGTTTTTTTCATTTATTTTCTTCGCGCCTATTTTCGTAACAACAATTATTTTCTGAAAAGGTATTGTGCCTTTTCAGTAGACATCAATAGTTTCTTTCAAACCGGCACCATTAGGGGTGGGCGTTCGATTCTTCGATTCGATTTTATCAAATTTTGATTCGGTTTTCTGTTTTGAAAAAGTGTGCACCGAACACTAAACCAAATTAATTTGGTTCGGTTCGATTTTTTCAACTTCGATTCGGTTCGGTTTGATTCAGTGTTTTTCAAACGATTTTTTTGGTGCAAGTGAAAAATAAAATGAGGATCAAATTATCAAAATATAAGAGCCACTTAAAAAAATTTAGCAGGCAGCAGCAGTGCCCAAACGTTTGACTTAGCACACTGCATTAAACAATTTGACAAATCATATTTCAACAGTCAATAGTGCCAAAACGTGTATGTGACTCTGTGGTTTATACAATTTCAACTAGCTAATGCCATAAGCCTTAGGGTTGTAATGCTGTAATGCAAATGGAAGTTCAATATCCAATTACATTTAAAATATTGAATTTCAATCCAATACATTTTGGCATCGTAGGCAGTAGGCAGTTAACAATTTAACTCTGCCAAAACAATGCAACCCAAGGCAACAACATAATCGTCGCCGACGGTTGCCGAGCTGCTGAGAGTTAGAGGCACTGCTGTGTGAGAAGTGAGAGAACAGAGAAGTTAATTAGATTTAGGGCAAAATCTGAATTGGGTTTTAAATTTTTTGGGCTAAATATAAATTAAATGTAATTTAAAATATTATTTAAAAATCTTTTTAATAAAACTTTGGTTCTTCGGTGCACCGAAGATTCGAGACCCTCACAACGAACACTAAACCGAAGAACTAAACTTTTGGAAAAAAAAATTGAAACAGAATCGAAGAATCAAAACCAAAATACTAAATTAGTTCGGTTCGGTTCAATTTTTTGACATTTATGCCCACCCCTAGACACCATAGTCCAAATTGGTTGACTATAAATATAGAGGTCTTGCTTAAGATTTTACATATTGAAATTCGAAATTCTTTTCTCTCCGTTTCTGCATTGTTTTTAAAAAATAATAATAAATGTCGAGTGTGATTTGCTTCATTTTTGAATTTTGACAAAATTATATAATTTAAAGTGCCGCTATTACTGAACTGTTTGTTCCGTTCTATTCCGAAAGAAATTAGTTTGAAATCTTAAGCAATAGTAAGAGAATTAAATTCCTTAAAGACAATGTAATCTATGGGCTCAGAATTAAATTTTGTAAATAACATTATTGTTCTGTTTTTGTTTAAGTATTGTAGATTCTCTGCTTTATAAAATCTTATTTAGAATACAGGAAGATAAGAGTTCTTTGGATATAGAGGTGTTGGATTAATATTGACATTTTCCATAGAGAAAATCATCTTAGATATCAATTTAAGATTCTTTATTACACTAAATTTATCAGCTTTTTTCTAATTATTAAATTACCATTTTAATTACAAGTCATATCAGATTTTATAATTATCAAAATCTTAGAGAGAGAGATATCAGATATTTCTCTCCCTCTTCAATTATATTCAATTTTTAAAAAGGAAAACAAATATTCTCCTTCTTCCTCTCTCTTCAATTATATTCAATTTTTAAAAAGGAAAACAAATATTCTCCTTCTCTCTCTTCAATTATATTCAATTTTTAAAAAGGAAAACAAATATCCTCCTTCTCTCTCTCCATAGTTCTTTCTTACTCAATCACTCTCCAAGAATTACAAATTATTGTACAATATTTTTAATTTTCAATTCATGAGTTTTGAATTTGTAATAATATTAGTGGTATAATTATCGTATGAAAACTGATGTCCGATAAATATTGTATGTTAATAACTTAACTTTAATCTATAAAATTGTATATAATCCGCTATCTATGTATTAATTTAATCAATCAAGTTGAAATCAATTATATCTAACTAAGTCATAGTTTGAATAATCTTTAATTTTTTCGATCTCATATATGAAATTGGTACATAAGATTCTACATACAAATGATGTACTCTTATAACTGATTTTTAGTGTATGAAAATGGTACACAATATGATATTCATAAATTAGTTTTTTAATAAATCCCGTTGAAACCAGTTTATATACTTATCTCATATACAAATATTTTTCTTTTTTTGTGCTCAATGTATAGAATTGATATTAAAATTGGTATTGATAAAGTTTTCTTATATGTCATATTTGTATAAAATGTGTTTTATGATTGTGATAATTGATAAGAAAAATGGTGATCACTAAGTTTTGTATGTTACATACCCATTTTAGTGTATGTAATGGGTATTGAATGAAAACTGTCACCTTTCATAAGCAAAATAGACTAACTGATTATTGTTTGATATCGAATAATTTTTCATTGCAATAAAAAAAGATAATCAGTATTTTAATGGCTTTGATTGAAAAAGAAAAATTAGATTCTGATTTTTTTGAGAAAGAGAAACAACGGGAAAGATGATGATGCCATAATGAATGAGTTCTTGCCAAATTCGTTTGGATAATGCATGAAAAACTCATGAAAGTATATCCAAATTTTGAGAAGAAAATAATTGATGGGATGCTTTTAGTTATTGTTGGAAAGGTTGTTTCAAAATTGGAAAAGGGTGATTTCGATCAAATAATGAGATTCTCACGTAATTTTGATTCGGAAAATTTTAGTGAAGATTTGTGAAAGACAGTGTAGGAAGTAAGCAATATTGTGTTGGAAGATATGAAATTGATGATGATGATGATGGATGAACATGAGAGAGAGAGAGAAATAAGGGAAAGATTTGGAGGATAATCACGAATTGAAAGTAATGGGAGTGAATTGAGGGATGAGTTGGAGTAAAAGATATACTACCTATTTTTATTTTGCTTCATTTATTATTTTGTTAGGTTGTGATACAAATTTACTGGTATATATTGAAAAGTAAAAAGTATTGGTATTATTTGTAATACTCAATCTAATATAGTATGGAAAAAAAACATATATACACAATATAAGATTCTTTATGACAAGTCATACCACAATATATTAATTTGCAATTCGTACCAATAGTTTTTTAATACATTATATCAAAATAGTAAAAAAATTAAAGTATTTTAATGAAATTGAAAACATCAATAAATTTAATTTGCAGGATCCATATTTTAATAAATTAGAACTAATTTTAACAACTATCCCTAAAAAATAATTGGTGGTTAAATAAGGATATCAATCATCCCCATATCTCTCATCCAACAATAGTCATTCTTTTTTTTTACTCTCTTTCAGAATTCAAACAGATTCTCTCCCAATATTATCCAAATAAATTCAAACAGATTCATACCAATAGTTTTTTTAACACACCATACAATTTCTTATTTCGAAAAGATAATCCCAACTTCTTCCTCTTCGTCTAAAAGTTTCTATTCTTCTTGTCCGTCAAAAAATTCTAGTTTCTTGCAACAAGGTGTTATTATTTTTCAGTATGAAATGTGACAGTTTTCATTCTATCATGATTCTAGTATGGAAGGTGATCTTAATAACAATTACACACATTTAGAAAAATTATTTAGTGTATAAAAATGATATAAATAAAACATGTAAGAATATTTCATTGATACCAAATTTTATACCATATTCAAACACAAAAAAGTTAATAAAAAATATACCTGAACTATCATTTAGTGTACGAAAAGGATATAACAACTGATTTCGATAGAATATGTATTAAAATTTCATTCATATCAAATTTAACACCATATTCACACACAAAAGAGATTAATAAAAAAATATACTTGGACTATCATTTATTGTATGGAAAAAAGTATAAAAATTGATTTAAATAGAATATGAATTAATATTTTAGAATAAACCCCTAAAATCAACGACAAAAGCAAGCAATCGAAACACAAAAAAAGGATTAAAACACCCAACTATGAATCTGCTAAGAAAATTAAAAATTGAGAGAAAGTATTAATTGATAAAAGTTAAAATCATTCATGGTGATGTAATCTAGGTAGGACAAGTATGAGAGAGATAAGTAAGGGATTATTTTCTATTTAAAATCTTAAATATTCATAGTGAGAATTGTGTAAATTAATTGGTGAAATTTTCTTGCCCACTTATCTCTCTTCTAATAAATATCCTAACCATTAATTAAGCAAAATTATTTTTTTCTCTCTCATTAAAAATTTAGAGAAAATAAATACAGTAAAAATAATTTTTTACCTAAACGGGTATGACTTGTAATTTAAAATTTAATTTTGTAAATAGAAAATATATATATATATATATATATATATATATATATATATAACTTATAATTTAGAGACTTAAAACAATGTGTGGTATCATTAATTCATATAGTATATATATGTTTTTTTCTGTTTTCCATACTGATATTAGTTACTCTCTTCGTTTTAGAGCCTGTTTGAATAGGCTTATTTTAAACTGCTTTTTTTAAGTTGGAAATCCCAGCTATTCACTTTTTTTTTGGTTATTTTGGCTTAAGTTTACGTGTTCAAAAGCTTTTATTTTTTTTACTTTACCTAAACACTATAAAAAAGTTTAAAAACTATTTTAACTTAAAAAGCACTTAAAATAAGCCAATTCAAAGAGGCTTTTAATTTGTTTGTCATGTTTTAATTTAGTACGGAGTTTAAGAAAGTAAATAAGACTTTTGAATCTTGTGATTTTAATTTAAAAATATGTCATATGTACTAAAATGTCATTTAATCTTTTGATCTTAAATATTCCACATGAAAAGTTGATTAAAGAGTTGTCAAAAAAGAAAAGAGGAAAATAATAATTTGTTGAGGCGGAAAAAAAGATATCAAATTTCTACCAAGAAAACTGAAAGTTCCAACTAATACATTATTTTTTAAATGAACTAAAAAAAATAAGACAAATAAATTAAAACAAAGAGAATATTTATTACAAACTGATTACCAGGAACTAGGTTCATTATATTTGATAGTTTTAAGATTTTCATAAATTATATGCTTCAAAAGGAGTGTGCACTTCACTTTCTTACTCAAGCCTAGGGGTGTCAAATATGACCTAAAATTGATGGCCCATTTAATTCGTTCAAAATTTTATGAATTGAGCTCAAGATAATTTTATATTGGGCTAATTTTAGCCCAACCAACATAACTCCTTTTAAAGTGATATTCAATTTACCCCAATTCTAGCCCATATTTAAGATTTACTTTAATTTCAATTTATCACTTCAAATTTATTGTAACTTTTTTATGGGCCAAGACTCGGGTGTCGAGTCTTGAATCTCGTATCAGGATCGTATCATGGGTTAGGATTGAGTCTTGGATCTGAAGTTTCAAGTCAGAGTCAAAATTGATTCTCGGGTCTCAGATTAAGGTCATGTCCCATGTAAAGGTCGGGGATTAGATTTTGAGTCTTGAATTTTGGGTCAAATTCGAATCGAGTTTGAGTTAGGATTAGCTTTTGCAAAAAAAAAATTACCTAGGGAGATTTTTCTTTTACGAAAATATAAATTTAAAGAGTATAAAAATCAACCTCCTAATGTTGGTTGCTGGGTCAATTTTTTACATTTTTAGTAGTCGAATCGAGGTTGAGTCTCAATTCTCGGGTCAAAGTCCGGGCTCGGGTCGAGTCTCATCAGGAAATTACATAGAGTGTCTTCAAAAGTGAGTGGTCTTCAATTTATGCCCCTCATAAGAAAAGTCTTTAAAAAATACCCTTCCTTCCTTTTTATGTATAGAACATATACATTTTTGCCCCTCTACACTATAACTCTCCATGTTCATTTGTCTCTCAACTTTTAATTTTCATTTTTCTTTTTTCTTTTATCTTTTTAATTTTTTTTCTTTTTTCTCAATTTTTTTTAATTCTCGTTTTCTTTTTTCTCAACCTTTATTTTCTTTTTTTCTCTTAACTTTTTTTTTGTTCTTTTTTTTTCTCAACCTTTATTTTTTTTATTCTTTTTTTTTCCTCTTTTTTCTTTTTTTTCTCAACTTTTTTTTTCTCTTTTTTCTTTTTTTTCTCAATTTTTATTTTTATCTTTATTTTTTCCTTTTCTCTTTTATTCTTCTCTTTTTTTCTTTTTTCTTAACCTCTATTATTTTTTGCTAATGAACAAAAAAAGTTGGATATTCCGCAAAGAAGATCTTCTTTCTTTGAAATCGAAGTAAACTTAAGAGCGTGCTTTGTTGTTTGGAAGTCCTTTGGAACAAGTCTTGCCTCTAAGGCAAATGTTATAGAACATCTCATAAATCAAGACACAATGAGGTAGTGTCAAGCCTTGCTCGTGGGGCATAACTTGTCATTTGAAAATTCTTGAGCTAAGTCTTACCTCTAAGGCAAGAGTTATAGAGCATCTCATAAATTAAGACACAATGAAGTAGTGTTAACTCTTGCCCATGGGACATAACTTATTTTTTGGGAGGTCCTTGGGCTAAGTTTGGCCTCTAAGGCAAACGTTATAGAGTATCTCATGATCAAGACACAATGTGCTAGTGTCAACTCTTGCCAATGAGGCGTAACTTGTTGTTTGAAAGTCTTTGAGCTAAGTTTTGCCTCTATGGCAAGAGTTATAGAGCATCGCATAAATCAAGACACAATGTGGTAGTGTCAACTCTTGCCCATGGAGCGTAACTTGTTATTTGGAAGTCCTTGGGCTAAGTCTTGCCTCTTAGGCAAGCGTTATAGAGCATCCCATAAATCAAGCACAATATGATAGTGTCAACTCTTGCCCATGGGGCGTAACTTGTTGTTTGAAAGTCCTTGGGCTAAGTCTTGTCTCTAAGGCAAGCGTTATAGAATGTCTCATAAATCAAGACACAATGAGGTAGTGTCAAGTCTTGCTCGTGGGGCATAACTTGTTGTTTGAAAATCCTTGAGCTAAGTCTTGCCTCTAAGGCAAGAGTTATAGAGTATCTCATAAATTTAGACATAATGAAGTAGTGTGAACTCTTGCCCATGGAGCGTAACTTGTATTTTTTAAGAGGTCCTTGGGCTAAGTCTTGCCTCTGAGACAAGTGTTATAAAACATCTCATAAATCAAGACACAATATACTAGTGTCAAGTCTTGCTCATGGGCGTAATTTGTTGTTTGGAAGTCTTTGGGCTAAGTCTTGCCTCTAACGCAAGAGTTATAGAACATCTCATAAAATAAATAAAGGTCGAGAAAAATGATTAATAAAAAGAGAAAAGAAAAATTAAAAACCAAAGAAAAAATAAAAAAAAAGAAGTTGAGAGAAAAAAAGAAAAATTGAGAAAAAAAGAAAAAAACAAAGAAAAAAAGACAACAAAAATTAAAGGTTGAGAAAAATAAAAAAAATAAAAAATAAAAGGAGAAAAAAAATAGAATTGAGAGGAGAAAAGAAAAAAAATAAAGATTGAGAAAAAAGAAAAAAACGTAGAAGAAAGAATAAAACAAAAAATAAAAGAAAAATAAAGGTTGAGAAAAAAAGAAAAAAAAAAAAAGAAAAAAAAAGAAAAAAGAAAAAATAGAAATAAAAAAAAGAAAAAAGAGAAAAAGAAATATATATAAAAGTTGAGAGACAAATGAGCATTGAGAGTTATTTAAAAATATTTGAGGTGTAGAGGGGCAAAAAGGTAGTTGCTATATACATAAAAACAAAGAAGACCCTTGTGGTCCGGCCCTTCCCCGGACCCCGCGCATAGCGGGAGCTTTAGTGCACCGGGCTGCCCCTTTTTTTTCCCGAGTCTCATGTCCCCAGTGTTGGGTTGAGGCTCGATTTTCGAATCTCGAGTTAGGGTAAAAAAAAAATGGGTCAAATTAAGGGGGTTATGACCCAGCCCTTTTTTAGGAGTCCGGCACCAAAAGGAACACTTTTTGAACCCTATATACAAAAGGGACACTCTAATATCTTGTACCAAAAGGGACAGTTTGTCACTTTTTATCAACGTCCGTTAACTCTCCCCGTTAGCTGTTAGAAACTAAAAAAAAATAAAATGAGAGGGGCTCGCCAGCACCTGGGCGAACCCCATTTCCAATTAATTGGTTTTGTGGTTTTTGGCGAATTGCATTTCCATTGAAATGAATGACCCGGGCAAAGTTTAAATGCAAAATTGCATCAACACGTTCTTTTTTCATGTATGACCTTTACAATTCTCTTTTTTTTTACAACACATGTATCTACATTTTACATCTAAAAATAAGTATAAGACGATCGTATTTGAGTGTTAATGGAAACATTTGAATCGTTTCAGGAGGAATGCTATATCTGGCTGAACCACCTTCATACGCAACTTCACCACCCCAATATAAACTAAACTCCAACTGTTTCAGTCATTCTTTTTTTCTTATAAAAGTTTTCAAAGCCACAACAAAATTATATTAATAGAAGAATATGAAAAATGAATGAAAATTGTGAAGTGAAGTAAGCATATTTATAGTTGAAAATGGTGGTTTGCTCCTTAGTTGACAAATAAAAAAAAAGAGAATTATAAAGGTCATACATGCCAAAAACCGCGTTGATGCAATTTTGCATTGAACATTTGTCTGGGTCATTTCAATGGAAATGCAGTTCGCCAAAAACTACAAAACGAATTAATTGGAAATGGGGTTCACCAGCCTAATTTTTTATTTTTTTTTAGTTTCTATCAGCTAACGAAGAGAGTTAACGAACGTTGATAAAAAGTGGCGAATTATCCCTTTTGGTACAAGATATTAGAGAGTGTCCCTTTTGATATACAGGGTTCAAAAAGTGTCCCTTTTGGTGCCGAACTCCTTTTTTAACCCATTTCAACACAACCTATTTTAACCCAAGTACCTTTTGGCTGATTTTAGCCCATCTATTTATTAACTTAGTCTATTTTAACTTGAGAAAAAAGACATGAACGGTCCAATTTGGCAAACAAATGTCAACTAAATTAGCCTTTTTTAACTAGGCCCATAAAATGATCACTCGATCATTTTAATTCCTATAAATGATCATTTCCAAATTTGAGATATTTTGACCATTTTGGCCCACTTTTTGAATATTCTATTATTTCTTTTTTTTTTTGCTACAATTTTTGGGCTACAAAAATTGACTTTTTCTTAAACAACTAAATGCAATTATATAAAAATTGTATAATTATCGTATAAAATATGTATATTTTACATGACGTGTATAGAAAATTTATCTTTTTTTTTTTAACAATCAAATACAATTGTGTAGAAACTGTATAGTTGTTATATAGAATACATATTTGTATGATTTATATAGAAATTGCATAGGATATATATAAAAACTGTATAATTATTATATAGAATGTGTATCTGCATATGATGTGTATAAATATTGTATCATTATTGTATAAAATATGTATATGTATAAAATGTGTATAGAAAATGTATCATTATTGTAATAAATTGTATCATTGACTATATTCAACCTATTGAGTAAAAAAAAACTACAAAATCATTATGAATGTTTAAAAAATAAAAGAGCAGTTTTTTTAAAAAAAATAAAGAGCAGTTTTTTTAAAAAGAATAAATAAAAGAGCAATTTTTTTTAATTAGTTGTAATAAAAGTTTTTGAAAAAAGAAAAGAAAAGAAAAAGCGTGAATTTAAAGACAGAAAGAAGTCGTCTTAAGCCAAAAAGCTACAAATTGATATTTAAATTTCTTGATCATTCATTGTCAATAATTTCAACCGGAGTGTTGATTCTGTCCTTATCCCATTAACTTGCTCAATTTCAGCCCACCCGCCTATTTGACTCTCGTACTCACGGCGATCAAGTCCCACGTACCTTGTTGCTTTTGGTCTTACCTTCACTAAGTTTATATTAATTCAATTGGTACATGCGTATTTACAAACATGATTAGCATTAAACCACGGTTAACTAACACCCATTTTCACATTACCGTGTCACTTAATTATGATAAATTAATGTATTATTGGTATAAACATCCGGTGTAAGTGATGATGTTTATAACTTTATATATAGCCTTTATTGTGCACCTCAAGATATGCAAATAAATATACTTTTTAGTGTACCAGAAAAAATGGATATACTTTTTGCAGCACTGTTCATCGTTGAAATAAAATATAATTCTTTGATTATAGAACCAATCGCAGTGCTTCCATTTGATTGTATTACCGAATAGTTATGATTCTCTCCGTTTACCTCCCATCCATTCACCATAACTTGAACATTTTACTGGTGAACCAATCAGTTGAATTGCCCCTTGATTTTGCTAAACTATTAACGGCTTAGAAGGAGCTGAAAGCAAAGAGGAAAATAAATGTACCGATACTAATTGTGAACTTCTGGAATATATGTTTGGACTTGTTACCAACAATATTTTGTAAAGATGGCAACTACAGTAACCAACAGCATTAGATTTACATACAAGGGGTACCAGGACAAAATGTGCATCCACCTAGAAACAACTTAATACACTTTCCATATACTCCATTATGCAGATACCATAAGCTAAATTTAGAAAAAACAATTATCACTAGGCGTGCTTTTCCCCTCATAACTGAGGGTCTTACCAAAGTCTATTTGTTGCAATTATAATACAATTCCAACTTCTAATTTACAAAATCCCCCCACTAGATCCTAATTTATAGATATCGAACCATTATTGGAACAGAACTTGACCCAAAAATGCAACATGCAACATGCAACATACACCTTTCGTCAGAAGTCACCCAGAAGTACATGAAAAAGAAGCACAAGGAAGAAAAGAGGGGGGAAAGTAATTGATAGAGGAGGAAAAGGTAAGTTAGATGTCAAACAGATGAGTAAGAACTATATACACCAAGTAGTTCCCTGCTTACTGCAAGGACAACAGATCAAAACCTGCGTAGCTGCAGCAACCCCTCATATATCCTCTTTCTCACTTCACTGCTTAGTCCTTCAAAAACTTTGCTGAACCTCACAGAGAAGTGCAGTATAAATTGAAGTATTGTCTATGTTTTAATATCTATCTAAGTTGGTAGGTAACATGTAGTGGAAACAGCTCTGGTCATCTATATCAGTGATTGTCCTTCTCTATCAATAAGATGAAAAGAGAAGTACTCAGCCATATCGTAATTAATTGTTACCTGATCAAAAGCCATGCGTGGAAACATGTATCCCTATCATGCTAATGTCACTATTCCTTTTTTCAAGGAAAAGAAGGAAGATGCAACAAGTGCAGCATTCTAAACTCTCCTCCCCGAAAGAGACTAGTTTCCTCTTCAGTAACAGGAGGGTGTGTTCAAGTCCCTTGTACTCTATCCCCATTTTTCTTTCTTTTTTTTATTCAAAAGACCAAAAAGACTGTACATTTGGCGTGGAATATAAACCACCAACTGAGGCACTAGCCATTGGTGAGTTGCCAAAAGCTTCATCTGGACGCTGCGAATTCCAGTCCTTCCTAAAAGAAAAAATATGCAAATTACAAGAGTAAGATGGTGTTGAATAAAAGAGGAGAAGGGAAAGAAAATCATTTAGAAAATAAATAGAAAGAGGTGCCAAGATCACCAGAACAAAGAGTTTTCAACAATCTATTTATTTCTAAGACATTCACATAATATATGCAAAATAAGAGAGATGTCAAAGAAGCAACTTATCACCTCAGAACACAACACCAGCATCACCAAGTTACAAATCCACAACCAAAGTTCAAATGCCCTTTCAGAAAACATAAAAATAAGCCATAACGATAGGGAATAGCAAGGACCAGACCATGTTATCCATGACCTACTTTTGCAATCCAAGTCAACATCATCATTCTTGTTATGAAAACCTTAAACATAATGTTTGCTTTCATTGTACTACTACAACTATGCCTCAGTCCCAAGCTAGCTGGGTTTGGCTATATAAAAAGGGCAGCCCGGTGCACTAAAGCTCCCGCTATGCGCAGGGTCCGAGGAAGGGCCCGACCACAAGGGTCTATTGTACGCAGCCTTACCTTGCATTTCTACAAGAGGTTGTTTCCAAGGCTTGAACCCGTGACCTCCTGGTCACATGGCAACAACTTTACCAGTTACTCCAAGGCTCCCCTTCTGGGTTTGGCTATATGAATCCTCAATATCCAATCTGCTCCACTTGACTCATCTCAACCAGTGTAACATCTGCTTAGGTGTGAGCACATCCCAACGTATTTCGAGGAAAACACAACATAGAATTGGTAAGAACTTTTTTCAATACGCCACCATTAACTACCAGGCACAACTTACTATCTGCCTACAGTACTCAATTAAGCTAAAGCGCCATAGGTTGCAAACAATTCATATAAGCCACTCATGAGTTTTCGCCAGACTAACCAATAAGTTGCTTTAAGCTAGTAGTAAATATTAAATAGGAATAAGTGGAGGTTCCAATAATTTTTTCTTTAAGGAAGGGGAGGGAGAAGGAGCGGGGGAAAATGAATGTTGATTTAATTCCATTATGAACAGAAATTGTCCTTGCCCTTTATTTGTCTACTATAGCTGGAAGGATGTAAACTGGCATCTACTTTCTCCGTCCAACTTTGCAAGGATGAGAAAAACTAGTGTCTACTACATGCTTCCCACAGTGGACTTTGCACTCCCTTTAAGAAATAATAAACGAAGTGTATATTTTACCATAATACTCATTAATTGGTGTATACTGTATATAGTCTTAAGTCTTGGGAAATGATTTGAGGAATAAGTAATTAATGTTAAGGGTAAAACATAAAAAAAAATATATTGTTTTTTTCTTGATATGCTAAAGTGGACAAGTAAAAGTGAAAATTTATTTTTAGTATGGTGGACAAGTGCAAGTGAACGGAGGGAGTATTATAGAAAAAATAAAGAGGCAACCCCATATCCAAGAAACAAACATCAAGCAAACCTATACACAGGAATTCCTTTCAACAAACCCACTCATCTAGTAAGGTTGGAGTGGCATGTGTGCTGAAAGTATACAAGTGAAACCACCAATGGTACCATCTGCACCTGAAACAAGGACTCGGCCAAAAGCTCTATGATCACTTTCTAGCCATGTCATCAACATGAGCGCCTGACGAAAATTGCCCCCCTCTGCCAAACACACACAAAAAAAGGCAAATTGTCCAGCTTCCAATAATGCCTTAACCGCATTTGCTATTACAAGCTTATCCCAAAAAATCTCCAGCATTGTATTGCACAGTTCTTTCAAAAGTTCGCAATGTAAAGAAAGGTACATCTCCCCCTATTTCATTGCTCATATCTTCCAATTAATGTGGACGCAGCGATGCCTCACTAAATTATCACCACTATATAGCACTCCAGGTTGCCATCCAACAAAAAAATTGACTTCTTTGTTTTTACTTGCCACTCTAAGTTTTAATTCTTTCCCAACTTGTTTAGGGCAAAGGCATAGTAATAGTTGTAGTATTCTAACTTCAATTCTTTACCAAACTAAGAAAATACCCTTACACCACTTTTTTTTTTTTGGATACCCAATCCGGGCCAGCTATCGCACACCTCAACTAATTCCACTGGGTAGCTGTCAGCTCCCACCAACATGTATAAGGTAACTCTATCAACAAGGTTAGGACCAATGGGAAGAACACCTAGTGTTTTTGTCTCTGCTGAGATTTGAACCTGAGACCTCATGGTTCTCAACCCACTTCATTGACCTGGGTGCAAACAAAGAAAGAAAAAAGTCCTTACACCACTTTGTTTACTAGCGCTCTTGCAATTCCTCCTCTTCCCACCCCAATCATATGTAGTATTTAAGTTTATATGTTTAAGCTGAGAGAAAAGGGGGAGAAGAGCTATTAAGCTCTACTCAGATATAATGCAGCTCATGCAAGCTGCTGGTTTAACTGTCTACAAGTACAGGAATACAACACAGAATTGTGTGTGCACCTAATAGTGGTGTCATTAGCAAACTTAAAGACAACTATTTAAGTTGCTACTCCAAACGATGACTAATTGAATCAAGATAATTTAGCTATAAAAGCATATGGAAGGAACAACACCAAGAACCCTAAGTCATTAACACTTGGTTGTGTACTTGACACTGATGACCGAAACATGGACCATCACTTTACATGCAATTTTAAGAAATAATAATGAAGCTAGTTTTTTTTTTAATGATTGTGGTGTCCGGGCCAGCTTTCGTGTATCTTGACTAAATCCACGGGTTACCTGCCACCTCCTACCAGCAACAGGTACCAAGTAACTCCGTCCACCAAGGCTAGAACAGATGAAAAGAATCACCTATTGTTTTTTGTCTCCACTGGGATTTGAACCCGAGACCTCAGACTTCATGGTTCTTTAACCCATTTCATTAGTAATATTCAACCATACTTTATGGTGAAAAATGATGTCCCATACATATCAGGAAAAGAAGGTAAAAGTTATACATCAGGTTCATGGGTAGTAATTCAGCCAAAAGGACGCGATCATGTATATTTAAACAGCTGAATGTGTCACGATACCTTTCAGTGATAGAGATTTCATATAGACGACTGAAATTAATACAATAACATCATAAGGATTTTGCTTCAGGGAGAATGTCCAGAAGATTGCTTTCAAGAAGCAACACTGAGACATATTTTCACAGTATTTTACTAGGAGATATGATAGATTTGGTATATTGTGGTTGCTGATAGTGGTAAAGAAGTGGATGGGGTTGATATAAGGAGGTCATGTTCGTATTCTCATTTTTCAGTTCATCCACCTTTGTTATGGAAAACAAACTTATTCCACCGCAAGCAGTGTCATAGAAGGAGAAAAGTGAAAAAGACGCTAGGTCTGTCAAGACCTTAAGTGCCACAGCAAATATACGTTTTAGGTAAGAGAACACCAAATGGATAAAAAATAAAAGATATACATGTAATTCAAGAATAATAACTACAAATATAAGTACAAATTAATATAAAAAATTATAATTAGGGAGATAATTATAATTAATGATTAAGACTATTTGTTTTTCACGCTATTTCCACAGTCCCTTAGTCCCGTACCGGTTGTCGGTCTATCTCATATTCACAAAAGAAGGAACTTGCTTAATGCCACGTCGGAAGTGTAATTAAGTAGGCAGTTGTTCGTAGAAATCTTAATGTGCATAATATAATTATTTATAAATATAATAAATATACAGTTCAAATAAAAAATAATTAAATATTAGAAAAAATATAAATTTAATAAAATAAAATTATTATCTGATAAGAAAATGAAGCATTTATGTTCACTAGTGATGGTGGTGATAATGAGTGGTGTTAGTGGTTAGTAATGATGGTAGAGGTGGTTGGTGTTGTAGTGACTGGCTTGATGGTGGAGGTTGTAATGGTAAAATTGGTAGTAGTTGGCAGTGTTGGTGGTGGTTGAAGAATGTGGGGTGGTTGACGATGTGTTCGTGGTAGTTGGTGGCGGTGCTAGTTGTGATGGTGGAGGTGGTGGCGATGACAACAATGACGGTGATAGTGAATATGATTATAATGATGGAGGTGGTAGGTGTAATAGCGACTGACAGTTGACAGTGATGGTTTACCAACTCAAATATGACACCAGCAAATATTATTTTATTCAGTGATACCTTGAAGTCTTCTAAAGGAAATTAGTCACTTTTTAATCTGTTTTTGCTCAACATAATGCACAATGTAACTGAAACAAATAAAATTTACGCTAAGAGTATTGACATAAAAATGGTTTCATCTTACAGTACCAAGTTCCCATGAACTTCTAATCAACTCATTCGTTAACTTGTCCCCATTAGACTTTCACCCAGATGACATCACTTCTCCGAAATGATTAATCAACCAACTGCAGATGGCACAGGTGGGAAGTTTTATAGTTCACTCCCAAGTTATAATGACTGTCAAAAGGTTAATACTTTCCCCCTCTACTTTGTTTATTGTTTTCTATTCTTTAGCAGGCCAGTAGACAAGGGAGTGATTTCCAGCAAAGCCTTCAGATGCACCAATATCCACATGCCAATTAATATACTTGAAAACTCAAACAAAATAAAAATTTATCAGTGAATGAAAAAAAAACATAGCAGATACATGTACAGCCTTCCTACATTCGCTCATCAAACAACTAATTTTCTCATTCACAACCATATCAGATATCAATATACTTCCACCACTTGTGGGATTACACTAGGTATGTTGTTGTTGTATAGGCCGATCCCAATTGATTTTGGTAGAGGCCAAGTTGTTGCTGTTCAATACAAAACAGCTGAAATGTATCTGGTTCAGTTATATCTAACTTCAAATTAAATTGCAACTTTCCCATAAGCACACAAGTACTCACCCTTGTGTGCAAACTCTAATAGTTACAAGCATGTCCAGATGTCCTGTCTGGGTAAAATTGATGGCACTATCTACCATCAAAGCAAGATAGCCTGTACATATGGCTAATCACATGCATATAAATGGCCAAGACACATGTAATCAAGCATCTACATACTTGACGTAAATACTTCTGTTGAGTAAATAGTAGTCAACCATGACATAATACTTTTGTTGAGATTCTACAATAGCTACATACTTGAGGGAATTAGAAGTCCTTTTCAAATGCATACCAGCACATTTTTGAGCAATCAGTGAAATTCACAACAAATGGCGAACAATTATGAAAACACAAAAGACACTCTCAAAAATGACTACAACAAAGACAAGATTCACATAATATTTTTTTATACGGTAAACACCGAGAAGATTCAGATAATATTGATGCAAAAAGTACAGCAGATAAGGTAAGAGGCAAAAACATTCTACTTTACTTTTGCCCAACTTGGCAAGAGAAATTAGTGGTTTTCTTTTGCTTACTTGGCCCAATTAGGTGGAGACGACGCAAATGAATGATTAGTAGCAGTAGCATTAGGACTCCCATACGTCATTTCACTTTGAGCAGCATCTTCAGACTTCAGAGAAAATTGACTTTCACCTCCTGCATATGTACCAAAAGGAGCTTTTGGATACATACTTTCAGCAGTACCAGGCAAAACAGTATTCAGTGTCCCACCATTCTGGCAACTTCCCGTATAAACTGTGTGGGGAGAATGACAGACGGAGTGGAGTTGTTCATCATTCTTGAACAGTGAAGCCATTGTCCTTGGAGGTGTAGGAGGCACGTTTGATGTATTGAGATCTGTACTCAAATGCCAGTTGGTTGAAGAACCTATCAAACTTAGACCAGCTTGGCCAAGAGGAGAGCTGTTCCACATCTGCCACGTTCCTACATCATTTGCACTATTTGAAACATTCACTGGCATAGTGCGCATGTCCTGAGCATTAGAAGTGTTGGGGAAAAGAAAAGACCCAGCATGCCTTTCCTCTGGAACACGCATTCGTGATATTGGAGACTCAATTGGTGAAGGCCTGGTCACTTCAGAAGATGCATTCACATTTTTTACCAAACATGGGCTATCGAGTCCTGTATCTGACACAAAGCCAAGGTCCACCTCCAGTTGAAAGTCATCAAGGGACTCACAAACTGGTCCAAGCAATGACACAGGGTCTGGAACATAACAAGGATCTTCAAAATTCTCCAACTCTTCTGCCAATAACTGACCTGTCCCATCTCCAATTCGAGGATGTATTGCTCTCGGGGACGACGGAACAGTTGTACTACAACTTGTGGGTCCACAAGGAAAAGAAGTTAAAGTGAAAGGCGATGGGAGACCAAAGCTAATGGGGTTGTCAAAAGATTGTGCAGCTGGAGTCTGACAGGAAGGACTCAGAATTTCTGCTTGGGGCTTAACACTTGGTCTGCTGATTACATTTGAAGGGGGGGGAGAAACAGTAGATGATCGAGTGAATAGTTGTTGCCAAGACTTTTTAGGAGCTGTAAATGGTTGAGGTTCAATAAGTACCTGTAAAGAACGGAATTAACCTGACAGCTTAACAAGAGCCCAATATCTCATTGAACAGCCAAAATCATCTTCTAAAAGGTCTACATTTCTCACGATATGATATGAATCTATCTGTAAGTTCAGGTAAAATCAACAAGATGAACATGCCAAATTTGAAAACATAAATGGTAAATGAAGCTATCAGCTGCAAGATTAGGTTAAATTCAGAGTTTGCTGAGAATTCAATACTCCAGAAGTACCAAACAAGACACTTGGAAGAGGAGCACTTAGATATAAGCAATTGAAATAGAAGATTGACAAGAAACTTACAGGACGATTCATACTCCTGTCATCTCCACTTGGATTCAGCTTTCCAGGTATGCGATCTGACTGAGATAGTTCCCTCCTAGAGGCATTATGAATAGGATCTATTGTAGTATTAGATTTCTGCTCTCTTGGAATATTAGTAGCATTACTTTTGCCAAAGAAACCACCTCCAGTAAATGCTCTAGAAGATGATAAGAAAGTACCCCTCATACGATCTAAGTACCGAGTACCGACATTTCCATGGTTATGACTGCTAGAAGAACCGCCCTTAAAACCATGTGTAACTTCTGCATTATGTGTCTTAATACTTTCAGACCCATTTTTGTGTTGGTGCCTTCTATCACCATCACTTTGCCTACTTCGTGCACTCTCCTTGCCTTGTCTTTTATCCAGCTCTTCCGCATCTGAGTTACTTTTGCTAGATCCCCTGTCCCTTTCTTTCTTCTTCTCCTGCCACTTCTTTTCTGCTTCCCTTTTACTATCCCGTACTTTAGCAGAGGGAGACCCCTTCCCCCGCTCTTTCTCCGCTTCCATCTTTTCATCGCGCAATCTCCTGCGTTCTTCCACCAGTCTAGCAACCTCCTCTCTTTGCATTCGCTCCTCCTCCTCTGCTAGCTCTTTCTCCAACCTAGCCACCCTCTTTTCCTCAGCTTTTCTCCTAGCTTTCTCCCCTCTACTCTCCTGACAATTTCCTCCATTCTCACCTCTCTTATCCATCATTGCTCTCTGTTCTGCATCCATTGACGCATCACTTCTAGAGGAACTTATCCTAAAAACCTTTCTACATAGCCACATGATACTTAAGAAAAAAGCAGTCAGTGCTTTGCAAGCAAAAGCAAAAACACGAGTATATGACTTCTCTGTTAAACAGTCCTCCACCCCAAGGAATCCACCGCCAGTCTTGCTCCAAGAATCTGACTTGCTAACAAAAGACCCCCCAACCCAATTCCCATTCTCTAACCAATCCTGCCCACACATCCACTTGTTATCCGACCAAGACTTTCCATTTAACATCTTCCCACCTTTCCCAACCAAATCTCTCAAAATCCCTGAATTTGAAAGCCCCAACCCTGGCGGTACAGGCAAGTCTAAAATGGGTCTCTTAGAAATATGGCCACAATATGAACACATGAACTTGCCACCACCAGGATTCTGATCCCTATATGGAGTCAAACAATTTCTACACCTCCTTGTAGCTGTTTTCCTTAATTTCTGCATTTCAATAGCCTCAGACCTCTTCCTTTCCCTAAGCCTAGCATTTCTTCTTGCACGCCAAGCCGACAACTTAGGCATGAAAACCTCATACCAGCCAAGAGTAATCACAAGCACAAGCACACATGCCAGCCTTGGTGATGTGATTTCAAACCGAAATGCTGGTGGAAATAACTGTGATAAAGCCCATAACCCAATCAAGGGAATTACTAACCAAGGTAACATGGTTGCAACTCCCCGCGACCACTTCTGGATCGAACAAAGTATACACATTATCCTTTCAACCCACAATTATCTCGAAAATACGATAGCAAATCAAAAAATAAATTTTCTTGTCTCGCGAAAATCAAAGAAACTCTCAATCTTCCCTTGTGTAACAACAACAATAACCACAGCTCCAACAATCCTAATGAAAACCCCTCGCTCTGAAAGTTCCCCCAAATTTTCGATTGCAAAATACCCAAGCTCTTCAATTCTTCAAAACCCTAACACGACGAATCTTGAGAGAGCACCTATGAAGCGGAAGCAAATGGGTTACGGTTCAAAAAAGGTGAGTTTCATTTCAGCTCCTAAACCTAATGGACAAGAAAAGAATAATAAAAAAAAAAGAAAAGAATTTGTTACAACAATGGCGAAGGAAGAAAAGGAAAAGAAAAAATGGAGGTGCTCACTGATTGAATGCCCGTCGGAGATTCATCGGCAACTAATGGTCGGCGGCCGGAGACGGTCCCTTTGGGTGCAATTTTCCGTCGAAATAAACTGAAGATTGTTGGATTGATGAAAGAGAAAATATTTTGCTTAGTTTAGAGGAGATAAGAGAGAGAAATGTGTCTTCTGATCATATTAGCAGTGATTGAACCGGATGTATGAATTAAACCAAACCGGTTTATAATTGTAATTTAGTACGACTATACTTTTTAATGACTACTGTTGGCAGTGATTAGTCTATAAGAGGTCGTTTGGTGTGAGGGAT
>QJPP01004986.1:0-119142 GCA_003996215.1 Jaltomata sinuosa
ATGGTTTAAGTGTAATTAGATACATGTTTCTTGGGGAATTAGCATAATCACATGTACAAAATTCAGTAACCCTAGCCTGTATTGAAATTCAGTATTCATGATTTATACTTTCTAGAAAGATAATTCAGACATCCATACTTAAGAATAGAATGCTATCATGTTTTAGTATATATGTATGATGCATTCTCAGAAAACTATTAGTATTGAGCTATCCAGCATTTCATCTTATGTTTCATTTCTTATGTATTCAGTTGGGTGTACGCTTAGAACCGAGCGGATGAAAGGATGAAGGCTCACCCATCAGTTTAGGCTGAGACCTTTAGTAACAGTCCTTGAGTCCCTGAACTACGGCACCACCGTAGGTTCTAAAGGGGGTCACCCGTCAGATTAGGCTTGACACCTTTATCCCTTGTGGACATCAGTTTAGTGGATTCACGTCAGACTTGTTCGTACCCTTGGCAAGGTATGAACACCCTCTCATCCAGGGTTACAGGTTGGCCATACATTTAGCTCAGCTTGAAGTATGTCGGTTAATAGTATCTCCCACAGTCAGACTCATATTTCATTGACCTTATATTCAGTTGTTCAGTTCAGCATGCTATACATTAATGATATTTATTTGGTCATTGCATTTCATCTTACTTCTCAGTTTATACTTTAGTATACATATTTCCATGTTTAGTCCTTGTGTTGTTCAGTTTAGCACATATCCCGCATGCTCAGTACATTCGAAAAACTGACGCATATTTTTGTGCTACATCGTTGTATAATATAGGTTCAGGAGTTCAGCATCCAAACCACGCTTAGGTTGACTTCCAGTCCTTACTCAGCAGCCTCAGTGGTGTGTCCTCATAGTTTAAGGACAACAGTCATGCTTTATCTTCAGTCTTTACTTTTAGATTCAGATTATTAGAGTTAGCTGGGGGTATGTCCCAGCAACTCATATCAGTTAGAGGCTTTCAGACATAGACTAGTTTCATCTATTGAGTTGTTAGTGTTATTTTTCAGACATCATGATATTCTTATATATTTTTATGCATACATGTTTTGGGGTTCTTTCCCCACTTCAGTTATTAAACTATTTTCAACCTCTGCACAGTATATTTTTTTACTTGAAATAGTTTAGAAATGTCAGACCATGGGTTAGTTTGGGGTCACTCGTGACACTAAGCACCATATTACGTGTAGGGGGTAACCTAGAGGTGTGACAACAAGAATATACATAAGTATATGCACTAAATGGGTAAAACCACCCTCTAAACAAATCACACTTACCTGGAGTCCAGCCAATCCAAAACTATAACCTAGATCCCATAATCCATTAATATGAGAAATACAGGAAAAAAAGTGATAAACATAAAACCATACAATTATAGACTCCTCTACCATGAAATCCTTCCCTAAACTCTAATAAGGATTCCTAATCTAATCACACTAAGGTTACTGACAACCTAGACTAAGGTTTGATAAGAAATACTATCTAAGGTTCCGAAAATGGTCAATTATTCATAAAAGTTTTAAAGCCTAATTCCACCCTACAACTTAACCCTTACATTCGTGAAACTTATATAATATTATATCTAACCGATAAGTCTAATGAAAGGAAACCGTAACCTACCTCGAAACCAAATGACAACTATGAGCTATCATTCAGGAGACTTGCATAAGCGGGAGCCTTCCTCTTATGCATTACTTCGAATCGCTACCACGCTATCACAAACATAATCTACATATAAATACAAGAAAAATGACACATATATCAATATTTTGAAATTTAGGCTGAAAATCGAGTCAATCATCGACCCTCAAGGCCCGTCAACAAAATCAAAAACAAACTCTAATTACCTTTCCTACGAGGTAATGATCATATGCCCAAAATATAGGCAAAGAGGGGAGTGTATTCGCACTTCAAATGGTCCAGAAAACATACTTTAAAGATGGATAAACTGGGAATTTAAGACCCAAATCGCAAACGATGTACGAAATGAAAGCTTAGATGAGCAACATAATGAGATGGGGAAGAAAATTCACTTACAACCTCAGTAAACCATAAATAATTGATGAAGAACCACCTTAACATAACTCACACTTAAAATGGGAAATTTTTTGATACTTAGAAACTAATTGAGAAGAAGACCCTTTAAATACTAAGCGATCGTCGCTCCTGTGGAACTTTTAACGCAGGTGCATTGCCACAGGACCAGAGAAAAACCTGCAAGAATGGAGACTTGTTGTCTCCTCAAGCTCCACAAAAGCAACCACCAGCTACCAAGAGTGAGCTTGCAATGGCGACCAAATACTATTGGAGCGGAGGAAGGTGCTTAGTGCACCCTCCGCAGGAGCGATCCACTCTATGCATTAGCAGAAGCCACTGACAGCAGAATCCGTTGATATCACCACCCTTAGCTGGTGCGGCTAGCTCACTACATTAGTAGCTTTGCTGGTGTGAGCCAAGCTCCATAGGAGCAACCACACCAGCTCCAGGTGCACGAGCAGCTTCAACTAACTTCCAAGTCTCTCAACAAACTCCCGAGATTCATTCGGAGTCCCATAAACACAAATAAAACATGCTACCCAACTGTAAATGGCATTCCAGACTCAATGGAATCAACAAAATGACCAACAGAGGTCATCTTGATGAAATGTTGACCAAAGTCAACACATTAACAAAAAACCCTAAGTTTTACCCAAGTACCCAAAACGAGTCCAGAAGCCTCGGGACCCAAACCAAAGATCCTACTTTCCAAAAATCCATATTTTAGAGCTAACGACACTGACAAAATTCTCACCTGACACTGTTTACTCAGAATATTGACAAAAGTCAAACATTTCAACTTTAAGAGTTCCAAAATAGAGAAACTCTTCTAATACCCAACCAAATACCTTGAGAAGCATGCCACCTATCCCAGCAAGTCATATAATCAGTGTAGAAGATATGGGATGGCTCAAAATGGATAAAATACAAGAAAAAAGAAAAATGACCACGAGGGTCATTACAATATCCACTACTAAAAGAACTTTCATCCTTGAAAGTTTAAGAACAAAAGGTACCTAAAGGCTCAAAAAGGTGAGTATATTTGGTCTGCATGTCAAGCTCAGTCTCCCAAGTATCCTTTTCGACTAGATGGTGCCTCCAAGGAACGATAATCAATGGAATATCCTTAGACCTCAACTTCCTAACCTCCTTGTCTATAATAGCAACAGGCTCCTCCTCAAAAGCTAAAGTCTCATCTAATTGAACTGAATCATAATGAAGCACATAAGACTCATCCAACACATACTGCCTGAATATAGAAACATAAAAAACATGGTGAACACCCAAAACGGAATGAGGCAAGGCTAACTCATAAGCTACCTCCTTAATACACTACAAAATCTCAAAAGGGCCAAATAAACCTTGAGCTAAGCTTGCCCTTCCCTCCTAAACCACATCACGCCCTTCATGGGCAATAGACAAAGGAACACCCTATGTTTATAATGAACCTCTAGGTCATTTTCTTGATTTTCATGTTTTTAATACTTTTCGAGCTTTCACACTACAGCTACAGGTCATTTATGACTTTCTGGGATTGACAGTTCAATTCTCAGGCAGCTTGATTGTGTTTTAAGCCTATTTCCCTATTTTGAAACTTTTATAGTTGGATAGTTAACTTTGGTCAATATTCAGAGAAGATGAACTTCGATGGAAATTTTGTTAGCTATGAAACATTTACTTTGGGATAGTAGAAACTTTGGTTCGGCTCTCAAAGCTTTCAAAATCATTTTGGGCTATTGGGTTTCTGTTTGGTAAAAGTTAGTTTTTTGGCATGGGGCTCACTTTTCATCGAAATGATCTATGTTGGGTATTTCATTGATTTTGGTAAGTTTGAAATATAATTTTTCATAGGGTATCATAGTCTGTTTGCATGCACGGGACCCCAAATGAATCTCAAAAGGTAGGTATTTTGAGGTATTGAAAATTGTTGGTTTTGCTGGTTGTTGTTGCAAGGGCACTTAATCCTTTGCCTATGTGGAGGGGTTACTGCCTATGTGATACTGGCATACGCGGTATGCCTATTACATTCGTTAAGAAGGTTCTAGTTACCTAGCCCTAAATCCTTTTCCATGTACGCAAGAGAGGGGCCTCCTACGCGAGTCTGCGTACATGGTGGGGTCCTTACCTACACAAAAGAGGACCCCTGACATCTATATATTAATCTCACTTTATTTTCTCCTCCATAATTCTGAAATCCTCCATTGTTTTAGAGCATTAGGGCTATTTGTGGAGCTTTTTTTCATCCCAAATATTCTGGTAAGTTCATCTTATTTTCACCCGCTCCTTTCCCATCGTTTAATTCATGTTATCTTCCAATTATTCCATTTTAAATCCTTGTTTGAATTCTTCTTGATCAAGTGGACTTTCAGGGCTGTTTTGGGCTCCAAAATGATTCTCATTTGCGCTCAAACTTTTGTCATAGGCATAGAAACCCGCTGCAAATATAATTGTGAAATTTTGTTTTTTGTTCATTGTGCAGGCATTGAGGGTGATTTTTCGATATGATTTCCAGCCCAAAATTTTGTATAGAAATATGGGTGTCGATTTTCACGTTTTGACATGTAGATTATGTTTGTGATAGCATGGTAGCATTTCAAGTCTATCCAAAAGCGGAAGGCACATGATTGATGATTCGTTCTTGGATTTTATCCCCGAGGTAGGTTACTATTTATTTATTCTATACCTAGTTTGGTTAGATTTGTATATGTTATGAGTTGCATGAACGTTAGGGTAGATTTTAGGTTAGAATTAGGCTTAAATCCTATTTTCTACTTATTTTGGCCATTTCCAGGATTGTAGAATAGCACTATTATGTTTATCCTTAGTTTAGGGGCTTGTAGATTTGTTGTGGCTAGCCTAGAATTCTTAGAGTAATTTTAGGAGGTTTAAGAGGTAGAGTAGGCGCCTTGTTTTATTTTCGTATTATAGTTTCATTTTTCCATCATTATTTGACATTATATTATGTACCTATAGGCCCGAGGCCATAGCTTTTGAGTGGATGGAGTTCTATATGAGTTCCTTGTTTGGGGGCACCTTGGCCCTACCTTTGGTGTATATTTTTCTTTATTTGATTGAGTATTGTACGACTTACATTCATTTTTGCATTCTTGGACTTGGCATATAACTGGGTTTTCCAAGAAAGAATGGTTGGTTTTGAGTTAAAAAGGTGGTTTTCACTATAACTACGCATTTCAAAGCTTTAAAAAGAAGATTTGTACTACCTTACCACTAACTTTGGCTTTAATAACTAAATGCCTCCCCTTTAACTGATTTGAGCTCGTGAAGGGCATTTTAACTTACTTGTACGTCTGATGTATGATTCTAGGTTTATATTTACTTATTGCACATCTGATATAAGATTCAAGACTCATATTTATTTATTTCTCACCCGATGTAAGATTCTGGACTCATGTTGCATCGATCGCATACTGCACTACATCCATCTCATGTTGTACTGCGTTGTATGTTGATTTTTTTCTGCGTTAAATGCCTAATTTTCTTATTATTATTAGCTTCATTATCTATTATACTATGGCTCTTTTAATTGATAACTAGATCTAGGTGGATCCCTGTAGTTAGCTTACTTTCCTGTATCTTATAATATGTATTATCTTTCTGAGCTTGGTCGACCTATGATTCCTACTGAGTACCCCATTATTTTGGTACTCATACTGCACCTCTGAATCTTTTTATGATACGGGGCCTAGTACGAGCCACCCTCCTTGATCCTCCTATAATTTGTGGCCAGATGCTATTCAAATCTTGGTGAGCTCCCAACATTTGGAGATCTTTATTATTTTCCGTCAACCTTACATCTGTGTTTTATATTTTGGATAGACAGTGTATGTTGTATAGCTTTTTTCTGTACTTTAGAAGCTCTTGTATTGGTGACAGCAGGTTCGGGGGTCGGTTTTTGTATATGATCATCTTCCCGGTCACTTTAGGGCCATTATTGTATATTTAGTACTATTGGTATGTATATATACCTTTGGCCCTTATTTTATTACATTTTTCTCTTATTCTTTTATTTAATTATTTAGCTATATTATCGTATTCTTAGGTTGGCTTTCCTTCTAGGGGGGGAGGGGTTTAGTAGGTGCTATCACGACTCAATTTCGTGGTTTGACAGAGTGGTATAAGAGCTCTAGGTTTACTGGTCTTACTATTAAATGAGCAAAGTGTCTAGTAGAGTCGCATGGATAGGTGCAATGATGCCCGTATCCTATCTGCAGGAGGCTATAGGACATTCATAGGAAAGATTCCATTTTGTTTGATTTTATATCGTGCGTCCTTGACTCTATTAACTTTTAAATATCTATTGTTTTACTCTTTCTCAGATGGTTTGGATGAGATCAGCGGTAGGTAAGGACGAGGCCCCTGCACCTGCAGTTAGAGCCCCAGCTAGGGGATAGGATAGAGGTTGACCCAGAGGTCGAGGTAGGGGATGAACAGCGGGTCTAGCTCAGACCTAGACTAGGTTATCATTGCCAAAGATAGATATTGAGGTCTAGGAGGTTCAGTGTGAGTCGGAGGGCATGGGGCAAGACAAAGTGTTGATAGGTTTTGTGGCTGCATCGGTTCTCCAGGATATGTTGGTTAGTCTGCTTGGGTTTCTAGAGGGCATATCACAGCCTGCACCTTTGCCTAGTTCTCTAATTAGTTCTTAGATCATGGATGAGGCTTATAGTTTAGCCCAGGTAGTGGCACAGGGTTCAGAAGCGCAGCTTGGTATTGCAGCTCCTTGATTAGAGGTATTGCCAGTTCCTATAGTTATTCCACTTATTCCTGTTAGGACTGTTATGTCTTCTGAGGAGTAGAAGATGATTGGTAGTTTTTTGCATTTGGGTCCCCTGAGATTTTTAGGTGCTCCAGGGAAGGATGCTCACGAGTTTCTGACTAGTTGCTAGGAGAGGTTGCATATGCTCCATTTGATTATGTCATATGGAGCCAATTACACCATATTTTAACTAGATGGTCCAGTGAAATAGTAGTGGAGGTCTTACATAGCTTGCAGACAAGTTGAGTCACCTCTGTTTACTTGGGAACAATTTTCTATAGCCATCTTGGAGAAATATGTTCCGCACAACTTAAGAGAGTGGTTGATGGATCACTAGGTTGGAGCAGAGTTCTATGTCTCTCTCAAAGTATGAGATCCATTTCCATGAGTTATTATAATGACCATTACGGTCATTTTTGCCTTTACACTTTCTTTGTACTGTTAGAGCTTGCCTGTAGCGGCCCCAAGTTATTTATGGCCTGCTGGGACCGGTGGTTTAGTGCCCTGGCAGTTCATTTGGTCGTTATGGCTATTTCTTAGTTTTAGAGCTTAAACTTAGGAAATTGTTGACTTTAGTCAACATTCTTAGCTAACATGCTCGGAATCATATTATGATAGTTCCGTTAGCTCCGAAGCGTAGAGTTTGGTCTAGTTGGACCATTAACCAAATCCTGGGAACTTCCAGTGTGGGTTTAGTCTTAGTTTTTATGTTTTCAAGCTATTTAGAGTTGGAAGTGTGCCTTGGGTCACCTTTCTATGATCGGAGCATCAGATTCAAAATACGATAGTTCCATTAGCTCCGGAATGTCAAGTTTGAGTTAGGTAGGTGGTTGGTTCGGGTTCCGTGAGAGACAATATCATTTTGGGTATTCGGTTGATTTTAGTTAATGTTGACTTGGGTCAACATTCCTCCTAAATGACCTCGTATTGATGTTTTGTCAATTCTATTGAGACTAGAATGTAGTTTCCACTCTAATAGAATTACTATTTTCTGAGTATTGGGTTCCGATTGTTCCCGGAATATCCCATTGAAGTTTTTAGCATTATTGATATTTCTGTTGCGTCCAGCCCCTATAAAATCCCTCAACTTTGGTTTTTCAGCCTTTTTCTCCAAGTTTTCTCACTCTAAACTTATTTTCCCTTAACCCAAATAGCTCTCAGATCAGTCCTTAGCCTTGGAGATCCATAAATGGCTGATTAATCTCGCTCCTTCGTCGTTTGGGTAAGCTCCTTCTTCCCCAACTTTACTTCTTCTCCATTAAAAACCTTCATTGATGAACTCATAAGCTTGGGGAAATTTTTCCTTGTAGTGGATGCTCGTTTTTGGTTGCATGCTTGTGGATTCGGGGAATTCACTCTGTTAGCATGCTTCATCTCATCATGGTGGGTAACTTCTTCCTTTAATTTCTGGTTTTAGTCTTTGAAATTTTGCTCTTTAATTCAATACTTGAGCGGGCTGTTTTGAGCCCTTTCTCTTGGCCAGATTTTCTTAAATTTTGGGCATGCACTCATGGGAGTAGTATGTTCATCGTACTTCTTTCCATTTCCAATTTTGGGTTATGGGCCCCAGAGGCCCGCTTTGGACTCAAATTTCTTCCCGGCTAGTATTATAGCAATATGGGTATCATTAATCTCGTTTGAAGTTCTTGATAGTTTTACTTCCATTCAAAGCTTCTCAGAGTAGTTCAGGCCCAGATACCATCGATCCTGCAGCTTGTCGTCAGACGACAGGTAGGTTACAGTTTATTTTCCCTAGACTTCGCATATATAGGATAAAATTATATTAATGGGCATCCTTGGGTTGGGTTTACTAGGTTGGTACCATAGACCTTGGCTGATTCTTCATGTCTTACTCATTTCTTTCCTCCGTTGTTTGTAGTATTTGTTATAGATGATGTTATTACCCTTGTGGTCCTGTGCGGCCTTGTATTGATTCTAGAACATAGATGGTGGGTTATTTAGGAATGTCTATGAGCCTCGAACATCATTATTATTATTATAGAGCTGGCTATCGGTGTTATAGAATGATTGGAGCTTGTACAGGACCGATAGGTTGATTGTGAGCCATTGGGCTATTGTTTGTGATTGAGCATGCCATTTTCATGCATATAAGGGATTTCTACATGATTTTTACTATGATTTTTGCTTCAAGCCTATCCTATACAGTTTTCTAAATCTTACATGGCCTCGAGGTCCCATTTTTGGTAAAATTGATTATAAAATGGTTTTGTATTATTTTAATTGATCTTCTTTGGGTAAGAAAAGTTAAAAGAGAGATTTATCACATTTTTCCTACTTATACTAGACCCGGTTGGGCCGAGGTTCTAGACTTGCTTTGTTCTTAATGGTAAATGATGTTAGACTCAGTAAAGCCGAGCACTGTACTTAATTTACTACTGTTTTAGACTTTGTTATGCCCGGGCACCCTTGAAAGGAGTTTTTGAGACTTATTTCACCGATTTAGACCTATATAAATTTTGGGCATGCATTTTTCGAGATTTGGGTTACTTTTTTGGATCCTGATCCACTCCAGATGATGATATTAAGATTGAGATTTAGTATGCGGTCGAGGACCTGCATGGACCTTGTTGATCTGGACCAGGAGCTACGTGCTGAGTGTGCCAGAGGAGGGGTATACAGAGGAGTTGAGGTATACGAGTCGTGTCCTTTTATGGGACCTACCTACTGGGCCCTTAGGCATTGGAGGAGGTACATACAGGGTTACTAGTCCAGCTGGTTTTCATCATGCATATACCATTTATTTGTGTGAGGTTCAACCCTTGTTTTCTGTTTGTTGAGTGTACCCTCTGATAGTATAGGATGTCGGAGGGTGTGTCTTCACTTTTTTATGTTGCTTGGGTGTATGGGTGCCCGTTGGGACTGTAGGTAGACTTATTATTACTTTATCGAGTTTTATGATTCCTTATGCTAATTTCTTACTGTAACTTGATATTAAGACTAGTATTATGTAGCTGGTCCTGGTTATTATTCTTGTGTTCTAGCATGCTATCATTATTTTGTTTCCCTCCTTTTCTTTTTAATTGAGGTTATTAGTATACCGACCATTTTCTAAAAACTTCTATATATATATTGTTATTGTGAGAATCTCAGGTGCATTACTTCTTCTTTTAACATGTGCCTGTGATATATATTCTAGTAGCTAGCCATGTATGTTGTTTTCAGCTTGTATTCCTTCTGTGCTAGTTTTTGTGTACTTATTCATTATTTTATGAGACTATTTACTTCTACTCTGCTTGTTATTGCTCTTTTATCTTATATGTGCCAAGTCAGCCTATGATACCTACTGGGTACCTGTTGCTTAGCCATTGGTGCTCATACTACACTTCTCCATCTTCTGGTGCAGGTCCTAGTGTGGGCCATCATTGTTAGCTCGCGGAGACCCGTGCAAGTAGATTTTGGTCCATTCCAGCCTGAGGGTGAGATCTTGGAGACTGGAGCTTTGCTTTTAGTTTATCTTTTGTATCATGTACTCTATTACTATTTAGAGACATCTGTATATATTGTTTTGGATCCTTTTGTACTTCTTATATGTAGTTCCGGCTCTTATACTATAATCCCAAGTCTTTTGGGTTGGTTAGCTTCTGCATATATGTTATATATATTCATGTTATTTACTTTCTTCATTTATTTCCCTTGCTTCTGCCTATTTATACTGTTATTCTGCTTGCTTGTTAGATAGTAGCCCATTAATAACCGTTCTGGGCTACGGGAACAAGTTCGCCTACTAGGGGGTTGTAGGTGCCATCATGACCAAGAAATTAGGTCGTGATAGCTTAGTATCATATCCCTAGGTTCACCAATGTCATTGGTATAGGAGCCAATATCTAGTCGAGTCCTACAAATCAGGGCGGACATGTCCGTACTCAATCTTTGGGAGGCTACAGTGATATCTTAGAAAACATGGACTTTCTTGCTTCTATCTCGTGTGTATACTCCTTGAAAGTTTTTTGAAATCTCACTTGTTCTAGTTCACTCTTCCGTAGATGGTTCGTACGAGATTGACAGCTTCTGGCAAAGGAGAGCCTTTGACCCCTGCACCTCTGACTCCATCTAGGGGTCAGGGTGGTCGCAAGGGTAGGGGTAGAGGTCATCCCTAAGCAATAGCCCCTGCTAGAGCCACTAGAGTGGAGATAGAGCCCGAGCATAATTATTAGCCAGAGTTTGTTCCTGAGAAGCAGCATGTGGACCCGGGGACAATCCAGGTGCCACAAGCTCCAATTCCAACTTCAACACTAGTTTTTGTGCCAGTATCTATGTCAGCCCCAGATCAGTCTTCAGATATTTGGGGTTTACTTCTACAGCTTTTGGGTATGATTGGAGAGCGGCCTTCGGAGGTAGCACAGACATCCGCTCAGGGGGCAGCCCTGGGTGTTCAGAATTTAGGAGCGCAGCCTGCTACTGTGGCTCCCCATGTTGTGGTTATTCCAGTTCCAGCTGTTGCACAACCTCTTTCTCCTTACCCAGTTATGACAGAGATTGAGCAGAAGGCATTGGGTAGATTTCTAAGATTGGTACCTCCTAGATTCTCTGGTGCACCAGGTCACAACCCACATGACTTCATTACTTCATGTGAAGAGGTGTTACATTACTTGGGTTTATTAGAGACTCACGGGGTCGGGTATACTACTTATCAGTTGGAGGGTCCAGCGAAGTTATGGTCGAGGGCTCAGGTTTATCATCTTGGTACGAGTTCTATGAGGTTGTTATGGCCAATTTATTGCCTCAGAGTGATTGCAAGGAGCAGTTCACTAGGCTTTCACAGGGATCCATGTCTATATTCGAGTATGAGACCCGTTTCCATAAGCATGCTCCATTTAGAGCTATGATCATTCCTACTAAGTCAGACAAGATTTGCATATTTGTTTAGAGGTTGCGGATAGAGCTTAGATAGCCAGCTGAGATCTTAGTTGCTTGTGGTCAGTTATTTCAAGTTATTATAGACTACATCCGTACTGTGGAGGACTTGCATCGTCATGATCCGCAGGCCAGATATAAGAGGCCTCATCATCATGGTAGTTACAGTGGTTCACATCATGGTAGTAGAGGTTCAGGCTAGTGGGGCCGGGGTTATCATCCACATCTACACCAGGGTTAATCCACTCGACCAGTTTAGGCTTCACTTCAAACTTTGATTAGTTCTCAGTTTGAGCAGGGTCAGTCTTCGAGGGGTGCAACTTCTGGGGCATCAGGTCGTGGTGTTCATATAGGTTTTGCTGTTTCATCTTGACAGTTTAGGCTGCCAGGGCCTTGCTATGATTGTGGTGTTGTAGGTCATTTGCCAGAGATTATCCCTAGCGTGGTACAGTTCAGTCAGCCGCTCAGCCGGTCGAGCCTTTGTAAGCAGTTCATCCACCGACTAAAGAAGGTGGTGGTCATGCTAGGGGTGGTGCCTCGCATGGCAGAGCTTATGGTAGAGATGGAAGTCGAGCAGGTGGAGGTCGTCATCAGTTATATGCGGTCCCTGGGAGATTGGAGGTAGAGGCCTCGGATGCTGTGATTACAAGTATGATTTATGTATGCTGTTAGTCAACTATGGCTTTATTTGATCCTGAATCTACTTGTTCGTATGTACCTGCCTACTTTCTCTTGTTTGGGGTTGGCTAGTGAGCCATTATCTGTTCCTGTATCTGGTTCAACCCCAATAGGAGGTTCTTTAGTAGTGGATCGGATTATGAGGTCTTTTATGATTCTATTGGTGATTTAGAGACTTGGGGTGACTTGATGATCCTTGATATGTTAGATTTTTATGTGATACTAGGCATTGACTAGTTATCCCCTCACTGTGCAGTTTGAAATTTTTATTCTAAGACCGTTACCATAGCCATGCCCGGTGTATCCCTGGTTGTTTGGTAGGGTTCTGTTAGCCGTGCACCATCTGGGATCATCTCTTATCTTCGAGATAGGAAGCTGATTTCTCGCTGGTTATTAGCTTACCTTGCATATATCCGAGATACTTGTGCTAACAATTTTTCCCCTGATTCTGTTCCTTTGGTTTGAGACTTTCTAGATGTGTTCCCTACTGACCTGCAAGGCCTTCCACCTGAGAGAGATATTGATTTTGCTATTGAGTTAGAGCCAGGCACCAGGCTTATTTCCATTTTTACTTACCGTATGGCTCAATTGAGTTGAGGGATCTTAAGGAGCAGCTCCAGGACTTGTTAGCTAAGGGGTTTATTAGGACGAGTGTATCACCTTGGGATGCTCTTGTTCTATTTGTTAAGAAGAAAGATGGGTCGATGCGGATGTGTATTGATTATCGGCAGCTGAATAAGGTGACTGTGAATAATAGGTATTTGATTCTGCGGATTAATGACTTGTTTAATCAGCTTTAGGGTTCAGCCATGTTTTTGAAGATTGATTTGAGATCCGGCCACCACCAGTTGAGGATTAGGGTGGAGGATATCCCTAAGACAATATTCAGGACATGTTATAGCCATTATGTGTTCCTGGTGATGTCTTTTGGGTTGACTAATTCCCCCGTAGCTTTCATAGACTTGATGCACAGGGTGCTTAGCCCATATTTGGATTGGTTCGTGATAGTCTTCATTGATGACATCCTCATATACTCGAGGAGTAGAGATGAGCATGAGCAGCACTTAATGATTATACTCTAGACTTTGAGAGATCACCGTCTTTATGCCAAGTTCTCAAAGTGCGAGTTTTTGCTTGAGTTAGTTGCATTCCTAGGACACGTGGAATCTAAGGATGGGATTAGAGTTGATCCAGGTAAGATTTTAGCGGTGCGTGATTGGCTTATACCTACTACTCCTACTGAGGTTCGAGGCTTTGTTAGGTTAGACAAGTACTACAGACGGTTCATTGAGGGATTTTCTTCCATAGAAGCACCCTTGACTATGCTGACTAGGAAGGATGTTCCATTTTAGTGGTCAGATTAATGCAAGGATAGCTTCCAGATTCTTAAGGCTTTGTTGACTTCAGCTCCTGTATTGACTTTGCTAATTGAGGGTAAGAGTTTCTCCGTGTATTGTGATGCTTTCGAGGTTGGTCTTGGTTGTGTGTTGATGCAGCAGGGTCGAGTGATAGCATATGTGTCGAGAAAGCTGAAGGTTCACGAGCGTAACTACCCCACTCATGACTTGGAGTTAGTGGTGGTAGTCTTTGCGCTCAAGATTTGGAGGCACTACTTATATGGAGTTCATTGTGAGATATTCACCGATCATAATAGTCTTCAATACATTATGAGTCAGCAAGAGCTGAACTCGAGGCAGAGGATATGGATTGATCTACTCAAGGACTATGATTTCACCATTCTATATAATCCGGGCAAGGCAAACATGGTAGCGGATGCCTTAAGTTGGAAGACGGTGAGTATGGGTAGCCTAGCTTCACTTTCAGTTTCTGAGTGACCGTTGACCTTGGACATCCAGTCCTTGGCTAACTATTTGGTTAGGCTTCACTTGTCGGATCCTAGCAGAGTTCTTTCCAGTATTAAGGTTCGTTCTACTCTAGTCCATCAGATTCAGAGCCAAAAGTTTGAGGATTAGAGATTCTGTGACCTTCGTGATCAGGTAGTTTGGGGTGAGGCTAGCCAGGCTACTTTGGGTTCTGATGGTATTTTGAGGTTTGACAGTCGTCTTTATATTCTGAGAGTTGGGGATTTGATTCAGTTGATACTTTGTGAGGCGCATTGTTCTAGATACTCCATTCATCTGGGCACAACAAAGATGTATAGGGATTTGAGATAGCTTTACTAGTGGAGTGGTATGAAGTGGTACATAGTGGAGTTTGTATCTCAGTGCTTGAACTGTCAGCAGGTTAAGTTCGAGCACATGAGACCTGGTGGTTTGATACAACAACTTCCCATTCCTGAGTGGAAGTGGGAAGGGATTACTATGTACTTCATAGTTGGTTTGCCTTGTATTTCTTGAGTGTTTGATTCCATTTGGGTGATTGTTGATAGGCTGACTAAGTCAACACACTTCTTGCTATTTCAGACTTCCTATAGTGTAGAGAGGTTGGCTCAGATCTACCTTCGTGAGATTGTTCAGTTCTATGGGGTCCCAGCTTCTATTATTTTAGACCGCGACACTCAGTTCACATCTTAGTTCTGGAGAGCTATTCAGTGAGATTTGGGTACAGAGATTCAACTTAGTACTGCATTCCACCCTCAGACAGATGGCCAGTCCGAGAGGACTATTCAGGTCCTGGAGGATATGCTTCAGGCCTGTGTTCTTGACTTTGGAGGTTCTTGGGACCAGTTTGTTCCTTTGGCAGAGTTTTCTTATAATAATAATTTTCATTTGAGCATTGGCATGGCACAGTTTGAGGCTTTGTATAGGAGGTGTTACAGATCGCTGATCGGTTGGTTTGATAGTTTGGAGTCTAGGCCTCAGAGTACAGATTTGCTTCGTGATTTCTTAGACAGAGTCTGGGTGATTTAGGAAAGACTTCGGGCAGCCCAGAGTAGGCAGAAGAGCTACGCTGATCGTAGACTTTGCACCTTAGAGTTCAATGTTGGTGACTTGGTATTTCTTTATGTGTCGCCCATAGAGGGCGTGATAAGATTTGGTAGGTGGGGCAAGCTTAGCCCCAGGTACATTGGGTCATTTGAGATTCTTCAGAGGGTGGGTAGTGTTGCCTATATACTAGCCTTGCCTCTGATGTTTTTAGCTATACACCCAGTTTTCCATGTATCGATGTTGAGGTGGTATATTCCAGATGAGTCTCATGTGTTGCAGTGGGATTCGGTTCAGTTGGATGAAGGTTTGACTTGTGTTGAGGAGCTAGTTTCTATAATAGCCAGAGATGTTAGGAGGTTGAGATCTAGGGAGATTCCGATGGTGAAAGTTTAGTGGAGGCATCACCCAGTCGAGGAGGTTACCTGGGATACCGAGAGACAGATGCGGGCTCAGTATCCGTGGCTATTTGAGAATTCAGGGATACTCCCTCTTCTTGACTTTCTAGGGCAAAAGTCTTTTTTAGTAGTGGATGATGTAATGACCCTTTCGGTCATTTTCGTGTTTATGCTTTCTTTGTACTGTTAGAGCTTGCCTATAGTGGCCCCAAGTCATTTGTGGCTTGTTAAGACCGGTGGTTCAGTGCCCTAGTCGTTCGTTTGGTCATTATGTTCGTTTCATAGTTTTAGAGCTTAAACTTATAAAATCATTCACTTTAGTCAACCTTCATAGATAACGTGCTCGGAATTGCATTCTGACAGTTCCGTTAGCTCTGGAGCATGGATTTTGGTCTAGTTGGACCTTTAGTCGAAGCCTGGGAACTTCCAGTGTGGGTTTAGTCTTGGTTTTTGTATTTTCAGGCCATTTGGAGTTGGAAGTGTGACTTGGATCAGCTTTCAATGTTCGGAGCATCAGATTTGAAATCCAACAGTTCCATCAGCTCCAGAATGTCGAGTTTGAGTTAGGTAGGTGGTTGGTTCAGGTTTTGGGTGAGCCGGGATCATTTTGGGTGTTCAGTTGATTTTAGTTAATGTTTACTTGTGTCAACGTTCCTCCGAAATGACCCCTTATGGATGTTTCGTCGATTCTGTTGAGTCCGTAGCATCGTTTCCACTCTAATAGCATTATTGGTTTCTGAGTATTAGGTTCCGATTGTGCCTGGAATGCCCCGTAGATGTTTTTAGCAATGCTAATATTTCTGTTGCGTCCAGCCTCTATAAAATCCCTCAACTTCGGTTTTTCAGCCTTCTTCTCCAAGTTTTCTTAATTTAAACTTATTTTCTCTCAACCCAAATTTCTCCCAGATCAGTCCTTGGCCTTGGAGATCCATAAATGGGTGTTTAATCTCGCTCCTTCGTCATTTGGGTAAGCTCCTTCTTCCCCAACTTTACTTCTTCTCCATTGAAATCCTCCATTGATGAACTCATAAGCTTGGGGAAATTTTTCCTTGTAGTGGCTGCTTGTTTTTGGTTGCATGCTTGTGGGTTCGGGGAATTCACTCTTTTGGCGTGCTTCATCTCATCAGGGTGGGTAACTTCATCCTTTAATTTTCGGTTTTAGTCTTTGAAATTTCCCTCTTTAATTCATTACTTGAGCGGGCTGTTTTGAGCCCTTTCTCATGGCCAAATTTTCTCAAATTTGGGGCTGTTTTGAGCCCTTTCTCTTGGCCAAATTTACTCAAATTTGGGGCATGCACTCACGGGAGTAGTATGTTCATCGTACTTCTTTTTTTCCAATTTTAGGTTATGGGCCCCGCAGGCCTGCTTTGGCCCCAAATTTCAGCCCGGCTAGTATTATAGCGATATAGGTATTGTTAGTCTCATTTTAATGTGTAGTTTATGCTCTTGATAGTTTGACTTCCGTTCGGAGCTTCTCAGAGGAGTTCGAGCCCGGATACCGTCGTTCCCGCAGCTTATCATCGGACAAAAGGTAGGTTACGATTTATTTTCCCTAGACTTTGCATATATAGGATAAAATTGTATTAATTGACATCCTTGGGTTGGGTTTACTAGCTTGGTTGCACAGACTTTGACCGCTTTTTCATGTCTGACTCATTTTTTACCTCCATTGTTTGTAGTATTTGTTATAGATGACATTATTACCCTTGTGGTCCTGTGCAACCTTGTATTGACTCTAGAACATAGATGGTGGGTTATTTGGAAATGTCTATGAGTCTCGAACATCATTATTATTGTTATAGAGCTGGCTATCTATGTTGTAGAACGATTGGAGCATGTGCAGGGCTGATAGGTTGATTGTGAGCCATTGGGCTATTGTTTGTGATTGAGCAAGCCATTTTCATGCATAAAAGGGATTTCTACATAATTTTTACTATGATTTTGGCTTTGGGCCTATCTTATACGATTTTATAAATCTTTCATGACCTTGGGAGCCGGTTTTAGGTAAAAATGATTATAAAATGATTTGGTACTATTTTAATGGATCTTCTTGGGGTAAGAAAAGTTAAAAGAGAGATTTATCACAGTTTTCCTACTTGTACTAGACCCGGTTGGGAGGAGGTGCTAGACTTGCTTTGTTATTAATGGGAAATGATGTTAGACTCGGTAAAGCCAAGCATTGGACTTGATTTACTACTATTTTATACCTGGTTATGCCTGGGCACCCTTGAAGGGTTTTTTTGAGACTTATTTCACTGATTTAGACTCGAATAGGTTCTAGGCATGCATTTTCGAGATTTGGGTTACTGTTTTGGATTCGAATCCACTCCGGACGATGATATTGAGATTGAGATTTACTATGTGGCCGAGGACCTCCATGGACCTTGCCAATCCGGACCAGGGGCTATGTGCTAAGTGTGCCAGAGGAGGGGTATATGGAGGAGTTGAGGTATATGGGTCGTGTCCTTTCATGGGACCTACCTACTGGGCCATGAGGCGCCGGAGGAGGTACATACAGGGTTACTATTCCACTTGATTATCATGATGCATCATACCATTCATTTGTGTGAGATTCCACCCTTATTTGCTATTTGCTGAGTGTACGCTCCGGTAGTATGGGATTTCAGAGAGTTTGTCTTCATTTGTTTGTGTTCCTCGGGTGTATGGGCACCTGTTGGGACTGTAGGTAGACTTATTATTACTTTATCAAGTTTTATGATTCCTTATGCTAATTTGTTATTGTAACTTGATATTGAGACTAGTATTATGTAGCTGGGCCTTGTTATTATTCCTGTGTTTGAGCATGTTATCGTTATTTTGTTTCCCTCCTTCTCTATTTAATTGAGGTTACCGGTATACCGCCTGTTTTCTAAAAAATTCTATATATATATTGTTATTGCGAGAATCCCAGGTGCGTTACTTTTTTCTTTCACCTGTGCCTGTGATATATATTCTAGTAGCTAGCCATGTATGTTGTTTTCTGCTTGTATTCCTTCCGTGCTAGCTTCCGTGTACTTATTCATTGTTTTCTAACTATTTGCTTCTACTCTGCTTATTACTGCTCTTTTATCTTATATATGCCCGGTCAGCCTATGATACCTACTGGGTACCTATTGCTTAGTAATTGGTGCTCTTACTACACTTTTGTATCTTCTGGTGCAGATCCTAGTGTGGGCCATCATTGTTAGCTCGTAGAGACTCGTGCGAGGATATTTTAGACCATTCCAGACTAAGGGTAAGCTCTTGGCGACCGGAGCTTAGCTTTTAGTTTCTCTTTTGTATCATGTACCCTATTACTATTTAAAGACATTTGTATATATTATTTTGGATCCTTTTGTACTCCTGATATGTAGTTACGGCTCTTATACTATGATACCAGGTCTTTTGGGTTGGTTAGCTTCTTCATATATATTATATATAATCCTGTTGTCTACTTTCTTTACTTATTCCCCTTGCTTCTGCCTATTTACATTGTTCTTCCACTTGCTTGTTAGATAGTAGCCTATTATTAACCATTTCAGGCTACGGGAACTGGTTCGCCTACTGGGGGGTTGTAGGTGCCATCATGACCGAGAAATTAGATTGTGACAGCTATCTAGGCATGCCATAATGATTTTGCCCATCAAGCACGAGAGGGTACATATTTTTGTCAGAGGTTTGACTTTACAGCTCCATTTGGATATAGAGTGTATGGTAGCTTCAGATCAGTCCTTCTTAGAGGTGGTGGATCACACTCGCACTATTAAGGGCGTACTTTAAGAGGACCATGAGGAAACGATAAGAGGACCTGCCATCAGTGCAGTTACAGTGGTTCACAGATATAATGTAGAGGCTACTTTAGTAGGAGTCAGCATCAGCATCGCTTCCAGCTAAGCCAACCTATTCAGGCAGCAATACAAATTGGAAGGTTAGAGTAGTCAGGCATGGTTTAATCTCCTCGTGATGCATATTTCAGTTATTCAGGCTATGGCAGCCCATCTGGTTTAGCAGGTTTTTCTATTCAAAGTTTAATAGGTGGAGGTTGCTACGAGTGTGGTGAGTTGGGACACTTTGCCAAAGATTATCCTCGGTACAGACAAGGAAGCCAGCAGCGTTAGCTGGTTTAGGCCCCCAGGGATCCAGCACCACTAGCCAGAGGTGGTACATAGGGTAGTAGAGGACGTCACTAGGGTACTCGATGTGGTCCTCAGTCTGGTAGATTGGGTGATGATAGTGGTGGAGCCACTTGTATGTAGTTCTAGGTCAGACAGAGGCCAAGGCTTCAGATGCTGTCATCACATGTACAATCTATGTTTGTCATCAGTCAGCTTCTGCTTTGTTTGATCAAGGGTGTACATTCTCTTATGTATCTGCTTATTATGATACTCTTTTGGAGCCTGCTTGTGAGTCATTTCCTGTGTCTATATGTGTAGCTACCCCAATTGGAGATTCCTTAGTAGTAGATCAGGTGTATCGAGCTCGTGTAGTGACTATTTTGGATTATGACATATGGGTAGACCTGGTTGTTCTAGATATGGTCAATTTGATGTGATTTTAGGCATGGATTGTTTGTCTCTCTATCATACGGTCTTGGATTGCCTTTCCAAAACTGTTACTCTTCGGATGCCTGGTATCCCTCATAGTGTATAAAGGGTGTCGATAGCCATATGCCTAGGAGAGTTATATCATTCCTGAGTGCCCATCGGTTGGTTGGGAAAGGGTACTTGGCCTATCATACTTACGTCTATGATACTAGTGCTATCACACCTTCACTTTAGTCAGTTCCTATAGTTTGGGAGTATTCGAATATATTTCCCACTAATCTACTAGGTATTCCTCCTAATTGTGATATTGACTTCAGTATTAATGTTGAGTCAGGCACTAAAACCATTTATATTCTTCCATATTTGATAGCACCAGCTGAGTTGAGGGAGCGTAAGGATCAACTCTAGGATTTGTTGAGTAGAGGGTTCATTAGGCCTAGTGTGTCTCTAAAGGGTGCTCTTGTTCTATTTGTAAAGAAGAAATATAGGTCCATGCGTATGTGTATTATTAACAGGCAGCTGAATAAGGTGATCATTAAGAATAGGTATACAATGCCATGTATTGATGATCTATTTGATGAATTACAGGGTGCAGTGGTGTTCTCTAAGATAGACTTAAGGTCCAGTTATGATCAGATGAAGATCAGTGTAGTGGACATCCCAAAGACTATATTTTGAACTCGATATGACCATTATGAGTTCTTAGTTATGTCTTTTTGGTTGACCAATGCCCCAACAACATTTATGGAGTTGATGAACCATGTGCTTAGACCCTACCTAGATTCATTATTTATTGTGTTCATCAATGACATTCTTGTATATTCAAGGAGTAGAAATGAGCATGAGCAGCATCTGAGAGTTGTACTTCAGACCTTGAAAGACCATTAAATATGCCAAATTCACTAACTGTGAGTGGCTTGAGTCTATGGCATTCTTGGGGCACGTGGTTTCTAAGGATTGAATTATGGTAGATCCAGTGAAGATTATAACAGTTCGTGATTGGGCTAGGCCTACTTCTCCTATTGAGGTTTGCAGTTTTGTTGGGTTAGTAGGTTACTATAGATTGTTTGTGGAGGGAATTTCTTCTATAGCAGCTCCATCGACTAGATTGACTCAGAAGAATATCCCTTTCCAGTGGTCTTATGAGTGCGAGTCGAGGTTTTTGAAGCTCAAGGCCTTATTGACTTTAGCTCTATCCCTCTTCCTTGAATTTTTGCAATCCAAAACCATCTAGAAGTGTTTACAATTGAAGCTAAGTGTCCTATTTATAGTGTAGGATAAGTTACACCCGATGAGGACCAAGTCCATGGCACCTCAACATCGCGGAGGGAAGGGTCTGTGCCACGCCAATATCGCGGCAGGCCACTGCCATGGCACTCCCTTAACATGGCAGCCAGCTGTTGTGGCATGCCCTTGATGCAGCTGCTCACTGGAAATTGCACACATTGCTGGTGGCTCACCTCCGTGCCGTGCCAACAAAATAAAGCCTAGTTTCCGTGGCACGGGGTGTGTCTTGGCTTCCTATTTTCACCTCTAACGCAAGCTTTCCACCATCCTTTATGTCCCAATGGTTTGTAGATGTTTGTAAGCTTCATTTAGCTTCCATATCCTCTAATGGGCTCCTTACAACATCTCATCACACCCATTAGACCATACAACACACTAGAGCTCATCAAAATATACTAGAAGATGCATAGCTCAAGCTAGCAACACTAGTTTTCTCGTCTAAACTCTATTTGCTCATTTTGACTCATGACTTGTTCCAAATGCACCTTAAACACTATAAAAATGTACATTAGCAACCAAGTACACAATTACACACTATATACCTCAATAGAACATCAAGTTATCCTCAAAACTAAGCTAAACATGCATAGATAATGACACTTAGGTGTACAAATACACCTAAGATCACCACCCCACACTTAAAGCCTTGTTCATCCTCGAAAAACTATTTACATTAATCATAATTGAAATAGACTCCAATAGTACTCTTTGAACTAAGATACTCAAGCTAGAGCTACAATGACTACATGAATAGCACGTTCTACCTTAGGCATGTCATATTGCAATTAAAACACATGAATACTACTTCAAGACTTCCTAGCCTCAATAATTGACTCTACCAAGTTGGAAAGCTCATGGCCATTACTCAACTAAGAGATCATATAAGTCACCTATCCATCATTAAACATTCGCTCTCACCACAAGAGGGTCACCCATATTCACTCACACATATGTAAATTATCACAAGAAAGGGTGTAAGAATCAAATTTCGGTCACTCTCACAAAGAATTCACATGTCACATAAGATGAACTATAAGATTTCTAGTGTAGTACTCCATTAATATCAGAATGTCAAACCTCAAGATCAAGTAAGACTTTAAAGGTTGTAATGTAGGATAAGGGACGGGTAGGAACTATTTGGTTAAGAATAGTGACTATCTTCCCTAAGCGCTTTAATACATCACTTATTATGCTAAACTTATCTCCAACCAACCTATTTTACGCTTCAATTATCTTCCCAACTCTCTTTTGTTTTTCTCCATCTCTTTAGCTAGCTTACGCATCTTTAGCAAGGAGTATTTGCTATCAACTCATGATTCACTTCTTTTTGATCAATTTTTTTTCTTTTCATTACATTACTCCCTACCAACAACACATAAATATTTTTCAACACACCAAAATCTATTTCTTTGGGCATGTTCTAGACACCAAAATGCAACATGGAATATAACAAAACCTCACTCACACTTGGCACATGCTCAAATCAAGAAGGCTACCTATAGACTCTCAACCAAGAAATTGCACGAATTCAAATTCAAACCAACAAGAGTCAAATAAAAGAGCCTACGTGTCTCACAGTAGTCATTTAATTTTTTAAATCATGCCATAGAATTAAGCACCAAATTGCAACAAGTATTCATGTGTAGCACCTAGCAAGAGCATCTCTATTTATTCCTAATGACAAAAAAATTTAAATTTACTCCTAAAAATCAAAAAAGATACTACGTTCAAAGGGCTCCCCCTAAAAAAAGAACCAAAAAGAAAAACTGAGGGGTGGGTGAAGTGTGCTTCAACTAGACAGACCAAACACAAAAACTGAAAACCAACAAAGATAAAATCTTTTTGTAATTTTTTCAATTCTAATGAAAATAGAAATTCTATAGCGCACTTTACCCTAACCAAATCAGAAGATTCCCACCCCACACTTAAAACCATACTTTGTCCCCAAAATATAAATTAAAAGCAAAAATAGAAATACTTTGTGAGGCCTCTAGGCCTAGCTAGTAGCATCAAGTCCATCGAAGGAGTCCGGAGGACCCCTACACTTAGTTTTTTTCTTGCTCCTTAGCCAAGATCTCAGGTACTCAGACTTCCCTTCAACTTGTTGACATACATGAGAACAAAACCAAAGGTGATACTAGATAAAAACTATAAAGAATAAAAATACTACCTTAACTTGGGTTGCCTCCTAAGAAGCGCCTAATTTATTTTCACGGTGCGACTCACATCACAACTCTCATTCCCATTATCTCATTCTCTTCCTCCTACTTGTGGCCCATCTTCTCCTTCTTTTCTGACATCTCGTGTGCTCATACTCAAAGTTTGTGGCCTTTCTTACACCTACCTTTTAAAGATTCCATTCAAGTCTTTCAGGTTCAGGCTCATTTGTCAACTTGGGTAGCCCTATGAGAGAGTCCGAAGGGTAATTAGAGGTACGCTCTTCTCCACCCCACACTCATCCACTTCCATAGTTATGATCATGCAAAGATCTTTGTAGTGTGAGGGTATGTTGAGTGCTTTGTACACTCTAAAGACCACCTCTTCATCATTCAATCTCATCTTGAGCATGCCCTCTCTAACATCAATCAATGATCCACCGGTAGATAAGAATGGACGTCCAAATATGATTGGTACCCTGCCATCTACATCATAATCAAGAACAATAAAGTCAACAAGAATAATGAACTTACCAACCTTGATGAGAACATCCTCAATGCTTCCTTTGGGAACCACTCTAGTTCTGTCCACCATCTATAGCACGACTGATGCAGGCCTTGGCTTCCCCAACCCAAGAGTATTAAATACTCAAAAGGGTATCAAGTTGATGTTTACCCCCAAATTACTCAAGTCTTGGACAATATCATTTTCACCAATTTGTATGGGGAGGATGAAACTCCTAGGGTCCTTGAGCTTCTTGGGCATCTTGCTCATAACCACCAAACTTTACTCTTCAGTAAGTTCCACAGTCCCAATATTTACACGCTTTGTTTTATTCTCCATCACATCCTTCAAGTACTTAGCATACTTAGGCATTCCCTGTAAAATATCTAACAAATGAAGGTTAATATGAAGTTCTCTGAACATGTCAAACAACTTCTTGAAATAAGCATCTTTTTTGGCTTTGATAAGCTTTTGAGGGAATGGTGGTGGTTTGTCTTGAGTCTGCTCAATTGGCTTTTTATTAGGGTACTCAGACTTCCCCTTTTTGTTAGCTTCTTTGGACTCAGTCTACTTTTCTGTCTGCTTAGAAGTGATCAACTCATCTCGCACCTCATGATTTTTCTTTGGAGGTCCGTCAATCAAATCTCTCCCACTCTTCAAGGTAATTTCCATCGCAAACCCCCTTGAGGTCTTGTGTTTTATGCCTGAGGTAACTGACCCCATCTGCGTCTCAAAATTCTTTTGAGCCAATTGCTGATTTTTTATTTCTGCAGCCATTTGTTCTTGGTTGGCCAAAATCTTTTTCAAGGTCTCTTCTATACTGCTAGCCTGAGTGTTCTTCTGAATACCTTGTTGCTGATGAAACTACTGTGGTGGATCCTGATTAGTGTCGCAAGAGTAGTTGGGCTGACTCATCTAATTGAGATTGTAGGCATTACCAATGTTTTAGTTACTTTTCTATGTATTGCCCACAGAATTTACCGACTCTGGATTCGCCCCACACAAGATTGTTGAATGACCACTAATACCACAAGTTTTGCACCAGGTCTGAGCCTGCTACAATGCATTAACCTGAGCCTGAGGTTGAGTCATATTCTGTCATGACCTAATCCACCGTGAGGGGCATACACACAACCCCTGGATGAGTGAACCAGTCAACAATCCAACACTTAGTTGAATGTAAAAGCTCAAAACCAGTTTGCATAAAAGAAACTAACATTCACAATCTCAAAAATACTAATAAACCAGAATCTGTGGAAAAACCTCCCTAGAACCTAAAATTCACCGTACCAAAACATTGTACCAGTCGTCTAGAGTATGGGAATGCAAACCTAAAAGTAAAAATAAGAGTCTAAGCCCAAAATAATTGGGATACATCTAAACGAAGAAACCAAGGTAACTCGTCTGAAGTAGATCACCCAAGAGATCTGAATGCGCTAGGACTACAAGTGAAGTCGCGTGTTAGCCGCCGGAAGATTTCCTATACAGAAAGGCAAGTGCAGAATCAGTACACAACCATCATATACTGGTAGGATCATCGGCCAGCTCTAATAAATAAAATATCTACAGTAAACTAAAGCTGAGTAAAGCAAAGTAACATGTACACAAGTCAACAGTGTAACTAGACTACAAGTCTCTTTCTTAACTTATCAACCATATATAACCAATTAACAACCATTAACAACAATCAATGACGATAGCATAGGCCTTTTTTCATAACCCAGAACCACCAAGGATCTCTAGAATACCACCTATGTTTTCAACATGCAATCTCGGACTACACTAAGACCAACCTCACATTTAAATATAATCATCCGGCCTCTCATGGACCATATGCAGAAATCACAATCCAAGAATACAAACCGGTCTACTCATGGAACCATCGAAAGAATACAGTCAATGTAAGTACATCATCCTCGTAACAGGTGTGGTACCCCAGCCAATCATTATGAATCCTGTACCAGGCGAGGTACCCGATCCAACAAAAAATTATCTCGTACCAGGCATGGTACATAAGCCAACCAATATGTAATATGTACCAAGTGTGGTACTCAAGCCAACCGAATGTCACACACAAATCTAATCAATCACAAACAATGAACAAAGCATACTTGTAAATCAACAAGCAACAAACAAGTTCATTTCACAAGACTGATAATCGGATAAGTAGACATTCATAATCTAAATTCACTAAGAATGCAACTCACACAATACTAAGCAATCGTACATGAACACATATTGCATATTGGGAAACAATAACTATTAACTACCTCAAATTACACAAAATCTCTACTAGATCGGAGCCTTCTCGTGTCCCGAAGCCTGTGCTTATTCTTGGTCTAAAAATAATTACAAGATTCTAAATTCAGTCCACATGGACTACTAATTACCCGGATTATGCAAAAATCCTAATCCTCAATCCAAACTATGATCATTCCACCCATTCCCAGGCTTTCCCACCATAAATTCACCTAGTTCTATCATTTTTACGGATACATTTAGAGAATTATAGCTAATTGATCATAACCAAAAAAGAATAATAAAGACCCAAGAATTTATATGCCCAAGAATCCCCTTTTTCCCCAGATTCTACCATTCCTAGGTCAATCCAAACTTTTCCCCAAGTCCACCACTAGCAATTCTACAACATAGGAAAACTAGTAAGAAGTTAGGGGAGTAGAATTCTTACCTTAGGAACAAAAAATGGTGAAAAACGAGTAAAGTTTTCCCAAAATCACCTTGACATTATCCTAAAACATTTTGATGAAAACTGAATGTTTTAGGGAAGTTTCTGTATTAAATCCTGACTTGGACCGCTATAATGGTTCGTACACCGCTATAGCACCATCGCCGTAAAAGAATTGACCGCTATAGTGGTGCTGACCAAGGTTGACTTCTGCTACAGTGGTAGCTACTATCGCATAGTGACCATGCTCATCACAGATAGAAACTCAAGATTTCACCCAAAAGGGTCCATTTTACAACACACCTTAGTTCCCTGACGTTTCGGAACAACCCCTTCATGTCAACCTCGATACCGGGAGTTCTACTTACCCAAATTCATTTTTGAAAAGTACCTCGGACTCCTTTATGTCTTAGATAACGAAAGACCTGTCTCACTAAAAGATTCGTTATCCAATCCTTACCCAGATTTCCTTAGACCATACCTCGCTCAGAAACCATCCGAGACTAGCTTAGCCTAAAATTTTCAACTCCCAAACCCGAAAGTTTTCTAACTCAAAACTTGGAATGAAGAGTTTATATGTAATGAAGAACCCGATCATTACAACAGATACTAATTTACCCATCGTTCATCCTCGAACGATCAAACCCAAAAAATACACAATAAAAGAGGGAAAGATGTAGTACCTGAATCCTCAAACAAGTGAGGGTACTTGTACCGCATATCCTTCTCTGTTTACCAAGTGGCTTTATTAATCGAGTGATGCTTCCATTGGACTTTCATAGATTTTATCTCCTTTGTCCTTAACTTTCAGACATCCCAATCTAGAATCGCAACTGGTTCCTCTTTGTATTGAATATCCTTGTCTAGTAATACCTCATCCCATTTGATGATGTATTCCCCATCCCCATGGTATCGCTTCAACATGAACACATGGAACACTGGATAGACTCCTGATAAACTTGGTGGCAGTGCTAGCCTGTAAGCCACTTACGCTATAATTTTAAGAACTTCAAATGGACCGATAAACTGAGGGCTGAGCTTGCCCTTATTGCCAAAACGCATAACTCCCTTTATTGGTGACACTTTAAGTAATACTTTATCACCAACCTGAAAATCCATGTCTCTTACCTTGTGGTCTATGTACTCCTTCTGTCTGCTCTGGGCTGCTAGCAACTTGGTCTAAATGCCCCTTACTTTTTCCTGCACTTCCCTTATTAAGTCTACGCCCAGAGGCTTCACATCGCCTGCCTCAAACCACCCTATGAGGTATCTACACCCTCTCCCGTACAGCGCCTAAAATGGTGCCATGTCGATACTAGAGTGGTAGCTATTGTTGTATGAGAACTCACACAATGGTAGAAACTGGTCCTAATGACCCTCAAAGTCAATCACACATGCTCTCAGCATGTCTTCCAACACCTGGATTGTCCTCTCCAACTGGCCATCTGTCTGAGTATGGAACGTTATGCTGAAAGTTAGTTGAATGCCCAACTCTTCATGTAACTTACTCCTGAACTTAGAGGTAAACTGTGTACCCCTGTCTGAAATGATGGCAGTGGTACCCCATGTAGTCTCACAATCTCCTTAACATAGATCTTTGCCAACTACTGCAAATTATAGTCCACTCTGACCGGAATGAAATGAGCTGACTTGGTCATCCTATCCATAATGACCCAAATAGATTCATACCTACCCAAAGTCTTAGGAAGTCCCACCATGAAATCCATGGATATCTTTTTCCACTTCCACTCGGGAATAGGCATTCTCTGTAGTCGTCCTGCAGGCCTTTGGTGTTCATAATTGACCTGCTAACAATTTTGACACTTGGAAATGAATTCAGCTATGTTCTTTTTCATCCCAGGCCACCAGTAAAGTCGCCTCAAATCCCTGTACATCTTGGTTACGCTCGAATGAATTGAATACTGCGAACCATGAGCCTTTGCCAAAACCTTATGAATTATATCATCGACCCGAGGAAGACAAATCCTCCCTCTAAAATTCATCACCCTGCCAGAGTCCAGTGTGACATCCCTGGACTATCCAGATATTACCTTGCTCCGAAGCTTGTTCAATTGCACGTCTTGAAATTGCTTGGCCTTTATCTCTTCTATGAATGTGGATTTGACCTCAATACTGAACAACACTCCACCTTGTTCTGGGATGCCCAGTTTCATGAACTTAGATTCTAAAGCTCGAATCTCCTTCGCCAATTATCGTTTGGACACCTCTAAACAAGCCAAACTGCCCATGCTGATGGTCTTCCAGCTCAATGCGTCTGCCACCACATTAGCCTTACCCACCTTCACCAACTCTATCCACCTTCTTTGCCTCAGATTTAAGTCCTTCTGAGTAAATAAATAATGCATACTGCAATGATCGGTGAACACTTCACACTTGACACCATAGAGATAGTGTCTCTTAATCTTGAGTACAAAAACCACTGCTGCCAACTTCAAGTCGTGGGTTGGGTAATTTTTCTCATGAGCCTTCAACTACCTAGAGGCATATGCTATAACATTCTTGTGATGCATTAACACAACACCCAAGCCTGAACGTGAAGCATCACAATACACAATGAAATCCTTACCTTCAGCCGGCAATGAAAGAATGGGAGTTGTAGTAAGAAGTATCTTGAGTTTTTGGAAGCTCTCCTCACACTTGTTGGACCATACAAATGGCACTTCCTTCTGATTCAACCTTGTCAAATGAGTAGCGATGGATGCAAAATCCTTGACAAACATGCGGTAGTACCCTACAAGCCCCACAAAACTCCTTACCTCAATCACAGAGCTAGGTCGGACCTAACTCGTAACTTCCTCAATCTTCTGGGGATCCACCTTTACCCCTTTTTCTGACACTACATTCCCAAGGAAGGTGACTGAAGTCAACCAAAATTCACACTTAGAAAATTTTGCATACAGCTTCTGGTGCCTCAGAATATCCAACACAATACGGAGATGCTCAACATGCTCCTCCTTACTCTTGGAGTAGATCAAGATGTCATCTATAAACACAATGATGAACGAATCCAAATAAGACTTAAATACCCCATTCATCAAACTCATGAATGGTGTCGGCGCATTGGTCAACCCAAATAAAATCACTAAAAACTCATAATGCCCATACCGATTCTGAAAAGCAGTCTTCGGGATGTCCTCAAGCTTAATCTTTAACTGATGATACCCTGACCTTAAGTTAATTTTTGAAAAATAGAGGCACCTTGTAGCTGGTCAAAGAGATCATCTATACGGGGTAAAGGATACTTGTTCCAGATGGTAACCTCGTTCAATTGCATATAGTTTATGCACATTCACATACTACCATCCTTCTTTTTCACAAATTCCCTCTCTAGCCTATCCTTACCCAGAATTTCTATAGCCATAGTCTTAGTATTACAATTCAATACTACATGATAAGAAGACAACCAGTTCATGCCAAAAATAACATCAAAGTATAACATGTACATAATTACCAAATCTACCCAAGTATGCAACCCCACAAATACCACAGGACAAGTGCAATAAACATGAGTCACTACCACAAACTCTCCAACTGGGGTAGAAATATGGGTAGGGGAATCAAAGATATCACAAATCCACTCCATACCCAAGGAAAAATTAACAAACACATAAGAGTAAGTAGAACATGGATCAAATAGTACAGAAGCCATCCTATCACAGAAAAGAATGGTACTTGTGATCACTGTGTCTGATACCTCGGCCTCAGACTTCCCTGGAAAAGCATAACAGTGAGCGCAGTCATCAATCTGAGTAACTTCTTTGGATGGCTGTGTCACTCCCCTTCTCGCGCCACCATTACCTCTGTCTTCTCGACCTCCCTGGAAGTTACCTCGCCCACCCTATGGACGACCTCTAGCATAGCCACCTCTACCTACCGGAATCACAGCCTTAGACTGCTGCTGAGTCTGATTACTCATCTGCCAGTGAGGGCTCTCCCTCTTAAAGTAACCCAGATAACCATAATGTAAACACATGTGATCAAGAATAGGCCTGCTGGTAGATGAGTAAGAAGCTCACTGGCCTCTAGGAGCTGAAGACTGCTAATTAGCTCCTAAACAACCACCTGTAGCAGCTGGCAGAGTTGACTTAATAGGACGGAAAGAGTACACCTGCTGATTATGTCCCCTAGAGTATGAACCACTGTAATTTCCATCATTTCAGGACTTCTTGGCTAACACTTTAGCCTGCCCCACCTGTCTTACCCCTTCTAACTTCTTTACATAGTCTGTGACCTCATTGAAGCTCTTCCCTGTTGAAGTCATGTGCTCTGACAACACTTGCAATTTAGTATTCAAACCTTTCACAAACAAACAAATACTCTCCTCCTCGGTGCCCAAAAACTGAGTAGAAAAATAGGACAAGGCATGAAACTTGGCCTCATATGTTGAAACTGACATATTACCCTACTCAAGAGCCAGAAACTCGTCCTTCTTATGATCTCTCAAGGAACGGGGCACATACTTCTCTAAGAAGAGAGCATGAAACTCCGTCCAAGTTAGTTGAGGCAAAACAGATGACCAAAATTCCACGTGAGACCCCCATCATTGCTTAGCATCACCCTACAACTAAAAAGTGACGAACTCAACCCCATGTTATTGCACAATGCCCAGCTTGTGCAGCCTTTCATAAAAGTCCAAGATAAATTCATAAGCATCTTTCTTCTCAGTACCTTGAAAAATAGGAGGTTTCAGCTTCAGAAACTTAGTCAGCATATCGTGCTCATTCCCTGTCATAACCAGTCCTAGCATTGGACAGAAAAACTCATCAATGAACTATGCCACATCCATATTAGGAGTTGTTTCAACCGTTGGTTGGGTGCCTAGAACCTAATCTACATTACCCATGTGGGTGGCTCCTGCACCAACCATTCCACTAAGAAAGCTCCACAATTGCTGAAACTCTCCAGCGTGATAGGGGGAAGGCCTGCACCTCTAGCTGGTGCCGCCTTCGCCTGATCTGCGCCCTCCTCAAAGACAACCTTAACTCCCTCCTCAATTGGATCCTGAGGTAGGGGAGGGGTGGCCTCTCATGCACCTGTAGCCGCTTCATCTCCACCCCTGGCGGGTGTTGCTCTACCTCGGCCCCTGCCCTGCCCCTTCCTCTACCTCGGACAGTAGGGCCCACTACTGGGACCACTGCTATTGCTCCATTATTTCTCAGATTAACCATCTACGGACAATGAGTGAAAGGATTTAGATACTAATTTGTATCACCGGGTACCAATTGGAATAAAGTTATAGCGCGAAGGAAGAAAGAAGAGATAGTTTTTTTAAAGTCCTATAGCCTCTTGAAGAAAAGTACAGACATCTCCGTACCATTCTGCAAAACTATACTATACCCATTTTGGTATGACAAGATCAACGAACCTAGGGCTTTGATACCATCTTTGTCATGACACAATCCACCGTGAGTGGCACTCACCCAACCCTCAGATGAGCGAACTAGTCAATAACCCAAAACTTAGTGGAATCTAACAGCTCAAAACTAGTTTGAATAAAAGAAACTAACATTCACAATCTCAAAAATACTAATAAAAATAGAATCTGCAGAAAAACCTCCCTTGAACTTGAAAATCACCATACCAAAACATTCTACCAAAAAAACCCCAAAAGAAAAAATAAGAGTCTAAGCCTGAAAAAATTAGGCTACAACTAAACCAAAAAAACAAGGTAGCTCATCTAAAGTAGCTTACCCTTGCGATCTGAATGCACTGGGACTACAAGTGAGGTCGCATATCAGTCGTCGGAGGATGTCTTGTACTCACAAAAGAAAGGAAAGTGCAGAATCAGTAAACAACCACCGTGTACTGGTAGGATCATTGGTCAGCTCCAATAAACAAAATATGAATAGTAAACCAAAGCTGAGTAAAGCAAAATAACATGTACGCAAATCAACAGTGTAATAAGACTACAAGTCTCTTCCTTAACTTATCAACCATATGTAACCAATTAAAAACCATTGATAATACGCAATGACAATAACATATGACCTTTTTCATAACCCAGACCCACCAAGGATCCCTAGGACACCATTATGTTTTCAACATGCAATCCCGGTCTACACTAAGACCAACCTTACATTTAAATATAATCACCCGGCCTATCATGGACCATATGCAGAAATCACAATTCAAGAATACAACTCGGTCCACTCATGGAACCATTGAAAGAATACAGTCAATGCAAGTAAATCTAACCCATACCAGGCATGGCACCCGAGCCAAGCATTATGAATCTCATACCATGTATGGTACCCGAGCCAATCGATAAGTATTCCGTACGAGGCATGGTACCCGAGACAACTGATATGTAACCTATACCAGGCATGGTACCCAAGCTAACCGAATGTCACACACAAATCCAATCAATCACAAACAATGAACAAAGCATACTTGTAAACCAACAAGCAACAAACATGTTTATTTCACAAGACTGATAACCGAATAAGTAGACATTCATAATCTCAATTTGCTAAGCATTCAACTCACACAATACTAAGCGATAGTATATGAACACATATTGCATATTAGGAAATAATAACCATCACCTACCTCGAATTACACAAAATATCTACTGGACCACAGCCTTCCCGTGTTCGGAAGCCTATGCTTGTTCTTGGTCTAAAAATAATTACAAGATTCTAAAATCAGTCCACATGGCCTACTAATTACTCTGATAATTCAAAATTTTAATCCCCAGGCCAAATTATGATCATTCCACCCATTCTCGGGCTTTTCCACCATAAATTCACCTAGTTCTATCATTTTTTAGGATACATTTAGAGAATTATGGCTAATTGATCATAACCCAATAAGAATAATCAAGATCCAAGAACTTCTATGCCCAAGATTCCCCTTTTTCCCCGGATTCTACCATTCGCAAGTCAATCCAAACCTTTCCCCAAGTCCACCACTAGCAATTCTACAATGTAGTAAAGATAGTACAAAGTTAGGAGAGTAGAATCCTTACTTTAGGGATGAAAAATGGTGGAAAATGAGTAAACTTTACCCAAAATTGCCTTGTCTTTCTCCCAAAATGTTCTTGATAAAAACTGAACATTTTGGGGAAGTTTTTGCATTAAATCCCAACTTGTACTGCTATAGCGGTCCATACATGACTATAACGCCATTGTCGTAGTCGAACCGACTGCTATGGCAGTGCTGAACAAGGTTCACTCGTACCGCTATAGTAGTCCATTCTCGCCACGAACAGAAACTTGGGATTTCACCCAAAAGGGTCCATTTTACAACACACCTTAGTTCCCCGACATTTTGGAACAACCCATTCACATTAACCTCGATACTGGGAGTTCTACTTCAACAAATTCATTTCCGAAAAGTCCCTCAGACTCCTTTATGTCTTAGTTAATAGAAAAGTTATCTCACTATAAGATTTGTTACCCAATCCTTACTCGGATTGTCCTAGACAATACCTCACTAAGAAACCATCCCAGACTAGCCTATCCTAAAATTTTCAACTCCCAAACCGAAAAGTTTTCTACTCAAAACTTGGCACAAAGAGTTTATACGTAACGACAAACTCGATGGTTACATATTCAGTTTGTTGAACTGAGTCATCACTTAGTTCTAAAAAGTGGCCAATTATGCTGCAAGTGTTGTGGCACTATCTACATTAATCATACATGCAGGCTTCTTCACTATATTCCTTGACATATCACTATGCAACTCTGGGTTACCTTGTGCAATACAGTTGAGGAGAGTATATAGCTCATCAAAGGTTTTCTCCAAAGCTTGACCTCCTGCCACTGAATCAAGCAAAAAATTTGTGTTATGGTCGAGACTTTCTTCAAAAGTGTGAGCTAATACCTCATTATTCTGTTGGTAATGTGGGAAATCCCTAAGAAGAGACTTAAGTCTCTCCCATGCATGATAGAGATTCTCGTCAGGCTTTTTCTTGAAACTTAGGATTTCACTCCTCAACTTTACAGTTTTTCCCGAAGGAAAGAATCGAATGAGGAACTTCTTTGCCTAGTCATCCCATGTTGTGATTGACTTTGAAGATTATGCCTTAAACCATTTCTTTGCTTCTCCCAATAGTGAGGATAGTAAAAGTGTGAGCCTCACATAGTCTTTGGAAACTCCTGCGGGAATGAATATGTCATTGATGTCCAGAAAGTTTTTGAGATGAACTTGTGGGTCCTCATGTGACAACCCTGTGAACTGGCCGCTTGTGTGCAACAATTGCACCATATTCTGTTTCAGCTCAAATCAGCCTACTGCGGCTGGCTTCTGAATGTAGGAGTTCACATTAGTTATGAGTGGGATTGCCACTTCACACACTGTCCTGTGGGCTGGTGGTTGTTCATCAGCCATGACTGTAGGAATAGTCTCAACCTGTTGAAATTGTGGGATTGGATAGAGAAGTGTTGCTTCTCTCCTCAATTGGTGAAAGTGTCGCTCAGGTTCGGGATGTGGTTCAACCAATTCCCTCTCCCTTGCCAGCTTACTCAATATTCAATTTATACCTGCAAATTCAGTAGCTAAGACCAAGTTGTTAGCACTTATCAAATGAAATAGTAAAATTCAAAATTAGAAGGTTGCTAATTTTCAAGTCCCCGGCAACGGTGCCAAAAACTTATTTCTCCCAAGTGTACATCCAAGTGTACGTGGTCATGCAAGCTAAGTAATAAGGTGGCTCTTGCGAGTCAAATATCGATCCCACATGGACTTGGTGTTTAGCAAACAATCCAACTTAATTAATACTATTGAAGTTAAACAAGTGTTATTCATAACCAAGAGTTTGAACTTTTTTTCTGTAAACTAAATACTACAATTAACGATTATGTGAAATTCGGATTGTAAACAATATATGGAGAGATCCAAGGTTGAGGCATTTACTTCACATTCATGCATAATTATGGTTTCTAGACAGAGTTAGTGTTTATCGTGATTGTTGATCTACGGTGTTGGTATTACAACTCGAGAATGGTCATCCTCTAAGTCATCTACCCAAATTAATCTCACAGCTACATCGTTGAGTGGGGATATGAGTCTTTAATTTGGATGCATTAAACTATCTTTCCGTTCATTAACCAAGTGGGGCTCTTAGGTATATCACTATCCTACTCGCAAATCATCCTTTACAATTGCTAACTAACAATAGAAGACATGATCCACACTCTCTACATTCTTCATTCAGTACCTCAACTCCTATGATCGATTCGTTTTGAGACTTAGATTTATCTTAAAATTCATGATGCTTTAAAATAGTTAAAACAAGAACATAAGAAGAATCACATGACTTAATAAATGATTAAACCAACTATAAATCCATACTTAAGCAATCATGTTATAGCCTCAACCCTAGAAATAGGGTGTTTAGACACTCATAATTTAATTCGCAATTACAAAATTGATGTAGTTCATACAAGAATTAAGTATAGAAAAAGTAGAGAATAAGAACCCCAAGGCAGCCTCCTCATTGTGTTTTTTCAATCCAAAACCATCTAGAAGTGTTTACAGTTGAAGCTAAGTGTCCTATTTATAGTGTAGGATAAGTTACACCCAACGAGGACTAAGTCTGTGGCACCTCAACATTGCGGAGGCAGGGTCCGTGCCATGCCAATATCGCGGAAGGCCACTTCCATGGCACACCCTTAACGCGGCAACCAGCTGATGTGGCATGCACTTGATGCGGCTGCTCACTGGAAATTGCACACTTTGCTGTTCTCTCACCTCCGTGCCGCGCCAACAAAATGGAGCCTAGCTTCCATGGCACGGGAGTGTGTCTTGTATTCCCATTTTCACCTCCAACACAAGCTTTCCAACTTCCTTTATGTCCCAATGGTTCGTAGATAATTGTAAGCTTTATTTAGCTTCCATAGATCCTTTTATGGGCTCCCTACAACAACTCCTCACACCCATTAGACCATACAACACAATAGATCTCATCAAAGTACACTAGAAGACACAAAGCTCAAGCTAGCAACACTAGTTTTCTCGTATAAACTCTATTTGATCATTTTGACTCTTGACTTGTTCCAAATGCACCTTAAACACTATAAACATGTACATTAGCAACCAAGTACACACTTACCCACTATATACCTGAATAGCACATCAAGTTGTCCTCAAAACTAAGCTAAACGTTCATAGATAATGACACTTAGGTGTACAAATACGCCGAGGATAATGTCCCAATGCTCATTTTCAGGAGCTCTTTGTCCAAATACAACTCTTCGTCTCCATTTTATCACACATTTTATAGAGTTCAAATGTCAACAAAAACTCAACCAAATTAAAACCAATCAAGCCCAAATTTTAGCTACCACTTCAAACAACACATCACCAAACCCCAGGAATTAATTTGGCCAATAACCCAGAATTTTGACAAGACTATTTGTTTGTTTTGTAAGTCTTTTTAAGGTTCAACAATGGTATATTAAAAATTCTTTCTCCGTATTCAAATTCCAGCAACAACTTAGGATCTAGAATGCATTTTAACACTTGAATCTCATTAAAATTAGGGTTTAAGAAACAATAGTAAATAAGTTTTTGTTTTTCATCTTCTAAACCTCTTCCTCATCTTAACATTTGATTTTGAATTATGTAACCTACATTTTTACATATGGAAACTGTTCAAAATATATTTCTCATAAGGTTTAAATGAGTTCCTTGCTAAAGCTAGTGGTCCCTTTAATAATAATTTCTCAAAATTATGTTTGTGCTCCTTGTAAATATTCATTTTTTTGTGACGCTTAAGGAATTAGGACTAAAACATTGGCATAGTTTTCCTTTCTATGAGAAAAAATAGAAAATAATGAATTGTCATTTTTCTTACTCCTATGAACTCTTACAAGAATGGTGTTGTATTTTATTTTTTTAAATTAAACCTATTCATCTGATATAGATGAGTATCAAGATCAATCTCATTGTTCTATTTTCTCAATTTAAGACAAATTTTTTGGGCTCATATTGAGTTACGAACCCAATACACTATCTAAATAACATATGAAATTAAAATGAACAGCTGTGAATTTTGGGATGGTATTGTGGTCGGGAAAGGTGTCCTGTAGGAGGTGAATTTTGGTTGAATCTTGTGAAGGATGTCGTGGGTGACCGTGAGGGAGAGAATTGTGATTTTAACTTGCTGAAATTTTGCCAGAAGAAGGTGAGCCAACTGTTTGTTTTTATGAGCAGAATGTTAGCCTCTAGAGCAAGACGACGTAAATCATTTGAGATGTAACTTGGTTTTTTGTGATGGTTTGAGTAATGAAGAAGGTGGTGGAGGAATTTTCTGGAGTTCCCATATGAGGTTGTTGGATTTAATGGAGGAGGAGGAAGAGGTGGTGTGAGCATAGGTGCGGCAGATTTGAAGAAGAAAACAAGGGTAGGATGGAGGAATGCAAACCTTATCTCTACCTTGTGAAGGTAGAGAAGGCTATTTCTGATAGACCCTTGGCTCAACTAAAGCATTTCAAAGTAGGTAGGAAAAGGGAATATAGTAGTGAAGAAGCCATGATGAAAATAATGGAGAAAGAAATGGCTAAAAGAAATAGTTCAAACTTTTTACTTTTTCCAGTGAGGTGTATAACTTAGGCTCTTACGCTGGGAAGAAGTGCCAAACACGCAGTTTTACATGTCCGCAAGATGCTTAAATGCAACATGAGGTAATTCGATCAGAAACATCGCACGAGGACAACGTCAATAGCGATAACTCATACTAGGGTGTGCATTATGGAAAAAGATGCAGAAGTGTAGCATCAGTACAAAACAAGTGGTACCCAGTAGGCATCATAGGTGGACTGACCTCAAATAAGATATAAGTATAATAAAATAAGAATATACACTAAGGGTAATAGAGTAGTCAGAAAGCGACTAACATTTCATTGCTAGATGATAAAGGGAAGTAAGAGTAAATAACTTGGAAAAGCATAAATAAATCACCTAGCTACAACCTAACGGGACCCCCATAAGCCCAGAAGGTACACACAGTAGTTAATAAACCCAACCGGACGCCCAAAAGCCCAGTGGATGCAAATAATAAATAGTACTAATTACATGTCACGACCCGATTTCTCATGTTATGATGACACCTTCAACCCCCCAGTAGGCGAACCAATCCCCGTAGCCCAGAATGATTAGTAATGGGCTACTACCTAATCAATACGCACCATAAGCAGAAATAAGCGAAAGCAGAAAGTAAAGATAGACAAAGCGGAAGCAATAACCTGAATATATTTACATAATGAAACTACACCAACCCCAAGACTTGGTATCGATAGTACAGGAGCTTATAATAGAATACAAGCTAGAAATAACAAAATGATAAGTACAACTTTCTCCGAATATAGAAAGAGTAACAGTACAAAAGATCCGTCAGGCGCTCACCCTAGTCTCAAATATCCAAAAGTTGCACGAGTCTCTAACGCGGTCAATGGCAAAAGATTAAGTAATATCTGCACCAGAAAGATGCAAAAGTGTAGTATGAGAACCAATTGCTAAGCAACGGGTATCTAGTACGCATTATTGGCTGACTGAGCACATATAAGATATAAAAATAGTAAGTAGCAGATAGCGAGAAAGCAGTCACGTAAGCAATAGATAAAGCACAAGGAACTTGCATGGACAATAGACAACCAAGAGTTATAAGCAACCAATGCTAGCACAGAAGATATACATCACACAAAAACACAGGTGTAAGAAAGAAGAACACACCTACCATCCTTGCAACGATAGTATAAGTAAAGAGAGAGAGAGAGAGAGAATTGAGAAAAATGGCGGTATACCAGTAAGCTCAAGTAAAAAGAAAAGAAGGAAGGCAATCCAACATACTCAAACTAGAAGGCATACACTAACAGAAACATGCTTTAACCACCAACTATCAAGATATGCCTAAACTGGGATCAATCTCACGAATACAAACCTAGGATGGAATAAATAAACCACCATAACCAATAGCTACTACTCAAAAGTCGAGATAGAGAAAGGAACCAAAACCCACAATCCGCTCAGAAGGCCACATAATAATGCCACAATAATATAGGACTCATTAGCCCCTCAATACTCAAAGTCCAATCTATTGGAGCCTCAACAGGCTAATACTTACAAATCCACCAAGAACCAAGGACTATAGCAATCTCTATGAAATGACAGAAGTAATATAATCTACCTACAGTCCCAACAGACGCACATACAATCGAGGAACACAATCAAGTGAAAACAAACCCTCCGACCGCTCATACAACCAGAGATTACACTGAACATACAGCAAACAATGGTGGAATCTGAGTGAAACATGCATGATGATGATAAATATGGAACCGGTAATAGTAACTCAGTATGCACCTCCCCCGACACTCTAGCAGGAGGACCCATTGTGGGACGTACCTGCTATACACCATCCGACATCTTATACCCCTCCAATGGCATGCTTGGCCCCTTGGCCAGGTTCTGGAATGGTAGGGCCCATAGAGGTCTCCAACCACATACAGTAACATATGTGAAATCTTAAAGAATCAGAACCTCGAAGTATGTTCCCGGGATTGAACTGGGTCTAAAATAGTAGCAAAACCTCAATAACCCTTATAAAAGGTGCTCAAAGTACTTTCGAGTCTAAATCAATAATAAAATCAAGTCTAGTGCTTCGGTCTTGACGAGCCTAGTTTTTGAATGAAGATCAATAATCAAATCATCGTAATATCCCTTCTACTCTGAGAGATTTCATAAAATTCAGTTTAAAAGCCCTTTCAAGGTCATGTACAAAAAATGGGCCATGCAAAGTTTAGAAAATCAACTATAGTAGGCCCGAAGACAAATTAGTAGTAAAACATGCAGGGAAAACCATTTCATGTATGATATGCTCGCAAATAATAGAGTAGCCAAAAAATGGCTCACAAACATTTCTTATCGGCCCTGCATAGGCTCAATAGCTCTACAGCAGTCATAACAAGCCTAGAAGGATATCTCTATGTCCGAGACTCACGGACATTCCCAAATAACCCACCATATATGTTCCAGAATCAGTTCAAGGCCACACAGGACCACAAGGGTAAAATACAATACTACACGAATTCTACAATCAGCATATGAAATAAACGGAATGAAAAGATGGGCAAGGTATGGGGTACCAACCTAAAACAACCCACCCAAAGATACTAATTAATGCAGTTATAGCCTATATACGCAGAGCCTAGGTAGAGAAAACCATAACCTACATGTTATCCGAGGACTAGCTGTGGGAATAGCGTCGTCCAGACTTGAACTGCTCCAGGATGCTCCAAATCGTGAAAGCACTATCAATACAATAATCTACACATTAAAATGAGACTAATGACACCCATAATGCCATAAACATAACCGGGTCAAAATTCGGGTCACAGACGGGCCCGTGGGCCTCGCAACCTAAAACTGAAAATGAAAAATTGACACGTGTTCGTTACCATCCCGGGAGCACATGCTCAAAATTGGAGCAGAAACAGACAACAATTGGGGCTCAAAACAGCCCACCATTCAAGGATTTGAAAGAGGAATTCAATGGAGAAATCAGGAATTAAACAAGTTACTTACCCGCTTTAGAAGACAAATAAACGAGCAAGGATTAACCAATATAAATCTGCAATTAGAAGGGATGAAAAATGTTGGAAAAAATAGAGGTTTTGGGAGTTTTTGAGGTGGAGAATTCGAAGTTGGGAAGTCAATTATGAAGAAGAAACAATGTTGCCAACAGCTTATAAAAGTTGGCCTGTTAGGCGCAGTTGCGCACAAAATGGCGCAGAGGCGCCGGTGCAAGGGCACTAGCCTGGCCGAGGCAGCTGGCACAAAGGGGCGTTGGCCTAGGCGCAGGAGCTCGCACGCAGGTGTGGCCAGGCAGGTCCCTAGCGCTACACCAGCAACTAGCAATGCCCTTTGGAGACTTTTGACACTTTGGGTCCCCGGGAACGCATTCGGGGTCCCGCGAACACAAACGACCTGAGCTACTTAACTAGAAACGGCATTCTGGATCCAATGGAATTAACAAAAATCCCATCGGAGGTCTATTTTATGAAAAATGGGCCCCACTCCAAAAATCAACCTTTAGCCAACTATTTCCAAAACGGAACCCAATTGGTGAAAATAAAGCCCAAAAGCCTCGGGAACCAAACCAATGGTCCCTCTAGCCTAAACTCGACGTTCCTGAGCTAACAGCACTGATGGAATTTCCATCCAAGGCTGTCTTCTCCAAATATTGACCAAAGTCAACCAAGCAAGCCCAAGTGGCCTGAAAACACAGAACGAGAGAGAATTCTAAGCCGAAAAGCTACCAGATCCTGACTAAAGGTCCCACTAGACCAAAGTCCAAGCTCCTGAGCTAACGAAACTATCAAAATTAAATTTCGAGCACATTCACCAAGAATGCTGACTGAAGTCAACAATTTCCAAAGCCTAAAGCTCTAAAATAAGAAATGGCCAAACAGACCAAACAGACAGCCCGGGCACTGAACTACCGGTCCCATCAAGCCATAAATGATTTGGGGCCGCTACAGGCAAGCTCTAATGGTACAAGTAAGGCGAACATGCATAAATGATCGAGAGGGTCATTACATCATCCACTACTAAAAAGACTTTCATCCCTAAAAGTCAAGAAAGAAGGAAAGACTGGAGATTAAAAGAACAGTGGATACGAAGCCCGCACTACTCTCTCTGACAACCCAGGTAGCCTCCTCGATCGGACAGCACCCAACAGAACAAACTAAGGAAAGCAACCAAGCCTAAAACTCCTTACTAGGCAAGTTAGAATCCAAACTCAAACTCCAAAACACCAAGGGACTACCAACCCAAACTTAACCTCGAGAATCTCAACTGAAAGGCATCGACACAACACCAAACCAGAGAAGTAAGGCGACCAACACAAAGAAGTAGAATCTTTGAAACCATAAACAGGCTTACCAGAAAAAGCCATCACCCAAAATTCTAACTTATGAAACTGCTGATCTGTAAAACCCTTTTATTTTGAACTGAATCCTTTTGAACCACGAATAAGAAGCTTCATGTAAGTCTGACACTCAAACCACCCTCGAAGAATCAATTGACACACCGGAGATCCATTGTCCCCGCTTATACTTCACTATGAACGAAGCCATCCTTTTCACTCAAACTCCTTCCAAGCCAATCTATAACCTACTATCCTTTGACATCAAAAACATTAACCCAAAGCATATACTCTAAAACTGTAGTAGTCTTACCCCAACTGACCACCGACCAACAGACGAATACCTCTGCTAACATCAAACCCGATAATTGAATCCAACTGAATAACCCATCTGAACCCGACTGAAGCTTGCACATCCAAGTTAGGAAAGACATGTATGAATACCATGTGTTTTCGGAGAAACTTCCAAACTGTAGAACAAAACCAACCTCACTGAACCGGACCTAATCTGAATCAACTGAATATGAAGGAACCATGAAAATCTGCCCAAAAGACCCAAACTAGAACTAAGATCTTGCAAGGAGTGTGGTAAGCCTACCACGAAATCCAAAATCACCAGCTAAGCTCCAAACTCTTAGAATACTCAAACACCACTCTGATTTGAATTCACCTTACAACTCTCACCTCAGGAAGAAGTCCACCATCCCACGAATATCAAGTTAAAACACCTCGAAGGCAAAGAAAAAGGTGCCTGGGTTCAAAGTTGACATCTAGCCATAGAAATCCTTGCATAGACCTTCAACTCATCTCTTTGGATCAAATCAACACCTCTACTGTATCAGCACACAAACCAACCCTCTCGAAGCACATAACATACCGAACTTCTTACCCATACTGGCCGAGTCTAACCAACACTAGAACCTCATATAAGAGACAACCCTTGAAGACCCAACTAAATAAGCAATTCAATCTCTCAGTAACAAAGACGACGATCAATATGAAAGTAGCGTTAGAACTTAAAATAGCCTCGCTAGCCTCAACCCGCACAACCTGATCACATATAGCATATACCACTGCTGAATCTCGAATTTACACCGCTGAGTCTGTCCAACCATGGTAGAAGGAACCTCATACTATCTAGGACACCGTTGATATCTGGAATGTCCAATTTAACTCAATAGTTAGCCAAGGACTAGGTGTCCAATGCCAACTATCACCCCATAAAAGAAAATGGGTAAGCTAAGTTTTCAAAACTTAATGCCTTCCAACTTAAGAAGCTACAACCAAAAGAACTAACCACGAACCATCCAGAGTAGTTTGCTAGCCCACGATTCTGAAACCCAACTTTAAAATTGCCAACCAAAGCCTTTGTCAAACCCGTATGCTACCAATGAACCCTTAGCAACTGAAGCCAACTTGGCTTTGAATAACAAGTCATCCAATCCGTAGATGTTACTGAACCCCAAACCACTTGAAGGAAAAGTCACTGCAACCTGTAAACGGCCGAATCAAATCACCAATACATAACCTAAGGCAAACCTGCGTCGTCACCTCAGTCAACTACTAAAACATATAAGGATGAACAATGAGTCATCTCCCTCCTTTTCCAACTAAATGAACCCTTTCTTAGCATATATCGAACCCTACAAACTCCTTCTCAAATCAAATCTGGAGCCATTTCCTTATCTCTCATACTTACATTGTCAAAACTCAACAAGGCAGGAGAAAATGGGTCGGATGCCCGACTCACCCAATATGCTATGAATACAACTCAACCATGAGGCTATGGTCAACACTTAGTAGAAAATGCTAAAGCCAAACTCAATCACAATACTTATTTAAAAGCTCAACCAGAGGGCTACGGTTAAAATTTATTCCAACTGGAACTGGGGAAAATGATAAGACAACCCAACCGGATAAGAAACTGAGGGAGACTATAGAAACAACCCATATACCCATCAACCTCCTAAACCAACCAAATAAACAGGGTCGATTCTAATCACCCAAAAAACAAAACCAATCTATGCATGCTTGCATAACCGACACCTCTCAACTTATGACAAAGCTCAAAACTTCGTCACAACCACCGGTAACACCAAACTAACACAAGAACTGTTAGCAAATGCTAGGAAATACCTAGGCAACAACCCTCTAGGACCGCTCAAGAGGGAAGCCTCAACACAAGCCTAAAGTCACAATGGAACTGGAAGTAAAACCAACCAGAAAAAAGACTAACAAGAACTACCCACGAGCTACAACTCTGGGTAAACACCTCACAAGGATCACTCACCTCATCCACTACTAAGGAGTAATCTACCAAGAAAACAACGTATAGATACAACAATTCAAGTAGCCAATCAACTAAACAAGTAGCAGGTAAGCATACAAGCAAATAAATAATAGAAGGGATAGAATCTCAACGCGAGCTGGACTATCACAAGTCAAAGGTAGAAAAAGTCTAACCTGGAGCAACGATATCAGAAACCTCTACCACGGGTCCACTAAGAGAGGAATCAAACTAATAGGGCCTAACTCTGAACTGAGTCGAAGCTGAAGGCTCAACCACCCCTTGTCAGGGACAGTCTCTAGCATAATATCCCATCACCTTACAACTATAGCAACCCAAATAAGCCCTACTCTGACGCATGGTGCATGTTGACTCTGAATGGATACCTGAACCACCTGGTTTAAATCCACCTCTAACTATCTGAGGACCACCCCTAAAACCCTGCACTCCACCTCTAGCCAGTGGCACTGAAGCCCTGGGAGATAACACATGCTGACCCGGTTGACTGGAAGGTGGAATCATAGGATAATCCCAAGAAAAGTTCCCATGCACATCTCACTAAAAGCAAATCCCAATGGATATATATGGGCGAGGAGGCCTCACTGGACCTGACCGGCCACCACGGCCGATAAAAGTGAACCTTGAAGAACCTGACCCATAATAAATCCACTCTGCTATACATGACATGTACCACCACCCTCTAAAACCTGTGGAGTAACTGAAACTGGCCTGGTAGATAAGAAGCAATGGAACCTATCTTTGGTAGAGAATCCCCTACCTTGAGTCTGAGAACCTCGGGAACTATCTTGTTGATCATGTTTCTTAGCACTACCTTCATAAGCCTCACAACATAAACCCTTGATAGCCCAAACATGATCCACTACTTGAAGTAAAGTCATCACAACTGTAACCAGATTCTTGGTCGCCAAATAGAGCAGTGAAATCAAACCTCTAACAAAGCTTAGAACCCTATCAAACTCCAAAAGCACAGTCCTAGCAGTACACCTAACTATCTCATGAAATCTCACCTCATAGTCCAACATCGACATACAAACCTACTGAAGAACGGGAAGCTCAGTCCTAACTGAATCACCACTCGTAGAACCGGGTACTAAAACACCCAGAGAACTCAAAGTCCTAGCCATGATATCCTATAGAACTGGGGTAGTTGTGAATCCAATCGAAGGCTAGACTGGTCCCACACCCCCTATCTGATGCGTAAACTCTCACTCAGAAGTCTTGGCACTGACAAAAGCACTGAAGCAACAAGCACAGAAGCCTCGACACCAACCGCTGTCAAACTTATCTTAGGCATCTGAGGAAGAATGAAATAACCAAAGTTTAGAAGTCAATAGAGCCAGGAATGCATAATAAGGAGACAAGAATATGGAACTCTTCCAACAATACCCTGTAGAATCCCACAAATAGGATACAGACTCCATCATACCAATCTGTGAGACTCTACTTAGACACTTGATTTTGTACCATGATACTGGTGAACCTAGAGCTCTGATACCAAGCTATCATGGCCCAATTTCTCAGGTCATGATGGCACCTATAACCTCTAGTAGGCTAACCAATTCCCATAGCCCAGAACGATTAGTAATAGGATACAACCTAACCAATATGCACCATAAGCAGAAATAAGCAGAAGTAGAAAGTAAAGATAGACAAAGCAAAAGTAATAACCTGAATATATTTACATAATTAAACTACACCAACCCCAAGACTTGGCATCGATAGTACAAGAGCTTCTAATAGAATACAAGCTAGAAAAAACAAAATGATAAGTAAAACTGTCTCTAAATATATAAAGAGTAACAGTACAAAAGATGAGATATGGTCAAGCCCTCGAATATCCAAAAGTTGCATGAGTCTCCAACGCAGTCAACGATAAAAGCTCAACTAATATTTGCACCAGAAAGATGCAGAAGTATAGTATAAGCACTAATTGCTAAGCAACGGGTACCCAGTAGGCATTATCGACCAATTAGGCACATATAAGATATAAAAATAGTATGTAGTAGATAACAAGAAATGTGATGACCCTTCCGGTCATCTTTGCATATATGCATTCATTATACTATTAGAGCTTTTCTGTAGCGACCCCAAGTCAATTATGGCTTGTTGGGGCCGGTAGTTCAGTGCCTTGGTCTTTCATTTGGTTGTTTTGGCCGTTTGCCTATTTTAGAGCCTTAACTTAGAATATTGTTGACTTTAGTCAATATTCTTAGCTAATGTCCTTGGAATCAAATTCCGACAGTTCCATTAGCTTCGGAGCATTAAGTTTGGTTTAGTTGGACCTTTATTTGAGGCCTGAGAACTTCTGGAGTGGTTTTTGTGTTTCTTTTTCAATTTTCAGGCCATTTAGAGTTGAAAGAGTAACTTTGGTTAGCTTTCGAGGATCAAAGCGTCAGATTCAAAATTCGACTATTCTATTAGCTCTAGAATGTTGAGTTTGGGTTAAGTAGGTGGTTGGTTCGGGTCCCGGTGAGCCGGGATCATTTTGACTAGTTGGTTGGTTTTAGTTAGCATTTACTTGGGTCAACATTTCTCTGAAATGACCTCATATGGAAGTATTGTCGATTCCATTGAGTCTAGAACATCATTTCCACTCTATTAGCATTATTGGTTTTTGAATATTGGTTTCTGATTGTTCCCGTAATGCCTCGTGGAGTTTTAAAAAGTTGCAGATTTTTAGTGCAGGCTAGGCCTTCAGTGCAATCGCGCCTCAGCGCCTGCATCTGGCCAGCGCGATAGCGCCCTTTTGGCGCGATGGCGCTTGGCTCCCTTGTGCATGATGGCGTTGGTTTAGCGCCAATGGCGCTGACCAGCAACCAGAAACTACTTAATCTTTCTTCTTCATTTTTCCAGCTCATTTCCCCCGTGTTCCCCAACTCTAAACTTGGAAACTCTCTCCTAAATTTCTCCCAACAGTCCTAGTCTTGGGAAATCCTCCTAGTTGATATATTTTTATCGCTTCTTCGTCGATTGGGTAAGTCTTCTTCCTCCCCCAAGGTCCTTTTTTTCATGAAAACGTCCATTGTTGTTACTGTTAAGAGCTTGAGAAATTCTTTGTAGAATCAGTCCCTTGGTGATTGCATGTTTGTGGCTCTTCTTGGAATTCACTCCTTTGGCAAATTCCTCCTATTTTGGTAAGTGTTCGTGCTTAATTTCTGTTTTCATCCTTAATTTCCATTCTTAAAATCCCCTTTTGAGCAGGCTGTTTTAGAGCCTTTCCCTTGGCTAAAATTGCTCATTTTTGGTGCATGTCTTCTTGGCACCCTTGTGGGCATCGTGCTTCTTTTCATTTTTGATTTTGGGTTGTGGGGTGCGCTAGACTGTCAGTGATCTGAATTTTGGCCCGGCTATTATTATAGCGATATGGGTATCATTAGACTCATCTTGATGTGTTATTTATGTTTATGATAGTTTGGTTATCATTCGGGGTCCCTCAGAGCGATTCAGGCTTGGATATTGTTATCCCAGCAGCTTATCATTGGACGACAAGTAGGTTATGGTTTAAACCCTTTAGACTTCACATAGAAAGGATAAAATTTTACTATGGGCATCCTTGGGTTGGGTTTACTAGGTTGGTACCACAACCTTGACCACTTATTCATGTTCGATTACTTTTCTTCCTCCGATATTTGTAGTATTTGTTTTATATGCTCTATTTACCCTTATGGTCCTGTGTGGCCTTATATAGATTCTAGCTCATATATAGTGGGATATGGGGAATTTTCGTGAATCCCAGACATCTTTATTATTATTATGGAGCTGGATATCTGTGCTGTAGAATGATTGGAGCTTGTGCAAGGCCGATAGGTTGATTGTGAGTAATTGGGCTATTGATTGTGATTGAGCATGCCATTATCATGCATATAAAAGGATTTTCTTCATGATTTTACTATGGTTTTGGCTTTGGGTTTTCTATTGATGATTTCTAAACCTTGCATGGCTCATGGGGCCATTTTTGGTAAAATTGATTATGAATGGTTTGGTATCATCTTAATGGATATTCTTGGAGTAAGAAAAGTTAAAAGAAAGATTTGTCATAGTTTTCTTGCTATATATATATATTGGACCCAGTTGAACCGAGGTGCTAGATTTACCCTGTTATTGGTGAGAATTAATATTAGACTTAATAAGGCCGAGCAAAAGACCTGTTTTACCACTGTTTTGGACCTGGATATGCCTGGACACCCTTGAAGGGGATTTATGAGACTTATTTCATTGATTTAGACCTGGATAGAATTCAGGCATGCATTTTGAGCATTTGAGTACTAGTTTGGGTTCAGTTCCACTCCAGGCTGATATTTGATGTTAGAGTGTAGTATGTGATCTACGAGTAGAGCTCCATGGACCCTGTCATTTCGGACCAAGTGCTATGGTAAAAGGGTGATCGGGGGTAGGGGTGTACGGCGGAGTAGATGTACTCATGAGAAGTCCTTCTATGGATCCCACCTTTATTGGGCCTTTGGGGCACTGGAGGGGGTAACATACTTACACTGCAGTTACACTTATTTTGGATTATCATATCATATCATTCATTTGTGTGAGATTCCACCATTGTTTGCTATTTTTTGAGTGTACACTCCGATTATATGGGCAGCCGGAGGGGTTGTTTTCACTTGATTACATTCCTCGATTGTATGGGCGGCCGGGGGACTGTAGGTAGACGCTTGGTACTTTATCACTATACTACACCCTCTCATGGTTATATATATGAGATTGGATATAGAGAGGTTGTTAGTTCTTGGCTTGAGTTTGGTATGATTAAGTTGGTTATTTATTCCTGTTTTCCCGAGCATGCCTATCTTTATTCTCCTCCTCCCTTCCCTTGTACTTGAGGTTACCGATATACCGTCCACTTCTAAACTTACTATATACTGTTGTTGCAAGGATCCCAGGTGCTCCATTTCTTGCCTTCACCTGTGCCTGTTGTATATATATTCTACTTGCTAGCCTTATATGTTTCTTTCTGTTGTCTTCCCTCTGGGCTAGTTTTTGTGTACCTATTCATTGCCTTCTGTGACTACCTATTTTCTATTATGTTCATTACTGTTCTTTTATCTTATATGTGCCCAGTCGGCCTATGATACCTACTGGGTACCAGTGTTCTGCAAATGGTGCCCATACTACACTCTGCATCTTCTGGTGTAGATCCTAGTATGGGACATCGCCGCTAGATCACTGTGAGTCATGCTTGGAGATTTTTGGACTATCCAGACTGAGGGTGAGCTCTTGGCGACTGGAGCTTAGCTTTTAGTTTATCTTTTGCTTTGTGTACTCTATTACTACTCGGAGACATTTGTGTTTATATTGTTTTGGATCCTTTCATACTCTTTATATGTAGATCCGGCTCTATACTATGATACCAGGTTTTAGGTTTGGTTTAGCTTCTGCATATGTATATATATATTCCTATTATCTATTGTGTTCATTGTATTTCCTTGCTTTTGCCTATTAAACTGTTCTTCTTCCTAAATTATAAGTTAGTAGCTCATTACTAACCATTCTGGGCTACGGGGATTGATTCGCCTACTAGGGGGTTATAGGTGCCATCATGACTGAGAAATCAGGTTGTGACAGCTTGGTATTAGAGCCCTAGGTTCACTGGGGTCATTAGTATAGGAGCCAATGTCTAGTAGAGTCTAGCGTATCAGGGCGGAGACGTCCATCCTCAATCTTTGGGAGGCTATAGTGACATCTTAGGAAAAATAGACTTTCTTGTTTCTCTCTCGTGCGTAGTGTCCTTGGAAAATTCTGGAAATCTCACTCATTCTGGTTCACTCTTCCGCAGATGGTTCATACGAGATTTTCAGCTGTTGGCAGTGGAGAGCCTTCGACCCCTGCACCTCCGACTCTAGCTAGGGGCTGGGATGGTCACAAGGGTAGGGCTAGAGGTCATCCCAGAGCAGCAACACCTGCTAGAGCTTTTAGGGTTGAGATAGAGCCAGAGTATGTTCCTAAGCTACAACATGTGGACTCGGGGATAGCCCAAGTGCCACCAACTCCAGTACCAGTTCCAGCACTAGTTCTTGTGTCAACTTCAGCCCCAGCTCAGTCTTCAGATATTCGAGGTTTACTACTTTAGCTATTAGGTCTGATTGGGGAGAGACCTTCTGAGGTAGCATAGATATCCTCTCAGGGGGCAGCCCTGGATGTTCAGAGTTCACGAGCACAGCCTGCTACTGTGGCTCCCTGTGCTGAGGTTATTCCAGTTCCAGCGATTGCACAGCCTCTTGCTCCTCGCCCAGCTATGACAGATGGGGAGCAGAAGGCCTTGAGTAGATTTTTGAAAGTGGCACCATCGAGGTTTGCTGGTACATCATGACAGGACCCACATGACTTCATTACTACCTGTGAAGAGATGTTACACCATCTGGGTTTGCTAGAGTCTCACAGGGTTGGATATACTACGTATCAGCTGGAGGGTAAAGCGAAGTTATGGTGGAGGGCACATGTTGCTTGCAGACCTTCTACATCACCTTTGATGCCTTGGTCTGAGTTTTATGAGGACTTCATGGTCAAGTTTTTACCTCAGAGTGAGTGTAAGAGTCGCCGAGAGCAGTTCACCAGTCATATGCACGGATCTATGTCTATATCTGAGTATGAGACTCATTTCCATCAGCTTGATCCATTTGGAGCTATGATCATTCCTACTGAGCTTTTTCCAGGTTTGTTTGGGGATTGCGGACAGAGCTTAGACAGCCAGCTGAGATATTGGTTTCTAGTGGTCGATCATTTCAGGCTATTACAGACTATTTCCATACTGTAGAGGACTTGTATCAACATGATTAGGGGGCTAGAGATAAGAGGCATCGTTATCAGCGTGGCTATAGTGGTTCCAGACATGGTGGTAGAGGTTCAGGCTAGTGGGGTCGAGGCTATCAGCCGCAGCAGTACCAGGGCCAGTCCAGCCGACCGGTTCAGGCTTCACTTCAGACTTCTGGTAGTCCTCAGTTCAAGCAGGGTCAGTCTTTGAGGGGTGTAGCTTCTAGGGCATCAAGTTGTGGTGGCCATTCAGGTTTTGCTCATCTGTCTCGTTAGTTTAGGCCATCAGGGTCTTGTTATGAGTATGGTATTATTGGTAACTATGCAAGATATTGCCCCAAGCAGGGTATAGTTTAGTCAGCCACTCAGATGGTCGAGCCTTTACGAGCAGTTCAGCCTCCAGCTAGAGGGGGTGGTGGTTAGGCTAGGAGTGGTGCCCTACATGGCAGAGCGGGTGGTAGGGATAGCAGTCGAGTAAGTAGAGGTCATTGACAATTTTATGCAGTCCTTAGGAGATCGGAGGCAGAGGCCTCAGATACTGTGATTACAGGTACAATTTCTATGTGCCATCAGTCTACTATGGATTGATATGATCCTGGATCCACTTTTTCATATGTATCTGCCTACTTTCTGCCTTGTTTGGGGTTGGCTAGTGAACCATTATCTATTCTTGTTTCTGTTTTGACCCCAGTAGGAGATTTTTTAGTAGTGGATCAGATTGTGAGATCTTGCATGATATTTATTGGTGATTTAGAGACTTGGGGTGATTTGATGATACTTTATATATTAGATTTCTATATGATACTACGCATGGACTGGTTATCCCATCACCGCGCGATTTTGGATTGTTATGCCAAGACTGTTACCATAGTCGTGCCTGGTGTATCCCCAGTTGTGTGGTAGGGTTCTGTTAGCCATGAACTGTCTGGGATCATCTCTTGTCTTGGCACTAGGAAGTTGATTTTCCGTGGGTGGTTAGCTTATCTAGCATATGTCTGAGATTCTAGTGCTGACCCTTCGTCTCTTGAGTCTGTTCCTGTGGTTAGAAACTTCCTAGATGTGTTTCCTACTGACCTGCCAGGCCTTCCACCTGAGAGAGATATTGATTTTGCCATTGAGTTAGAGCCGGGCACCAGGCCTATTTCTATTCCTCCCTACCATATGGCTCTTTCTGAGTTGAGAGAGCTTAAGGAGAAGCTCCAGGATTTGTTAGCTAAGGCATTTATTAGACCGAGTGTGTCACCTTGGGGTGCTCCTGTTCTCTTCGTGAAGAAGAAGGATGGGTCGATGCAGATGTGTATTGATTATCGGCAGCTGAATAAGGTAACAGTGAAGAATAGGTATCCGGTTCCCAGGATTGATGACTTGTTTGATCAGCTACAGGGTTCTGCCATGTTTTTAAAGATTGATTTGAGATCCGGCTATCATCAGTTGAGGATTAGGGTGGAGCATATCCCTAAGACAGCATTCGAGACACGTTATGGCCATTATGAGTTCATGGTGATGTCTTTTGGGTTAACTAATGCCCCCACAGCCTTCATGGACTTGATGCAAAGGGTGCTTAGCCCGTACTTGGATATGTTCATGATAGTCTTCATTAATGACATTCTGATATACTTGAGGAGTAGAGATGATCATAAGCAGCACTTGAGGACTGTACTTCAGATTTTGAGAGATCATCGACTTTATGCCAAGTTCTCAAAGTGTGAGTTTTGGCTTGAGTCAGTTACATTCCTAGGGCACGTGGTGTCTAAGGATGGGATTAGAGTTGATCTGGGTAAGATTTCAACGGTTTGCAATTGGCCTAGACCTACTACTCCTACTGAGGTTCGCAGCTTTATTGGGTTAGCGGGGTACTACAGACGGTTCATTGAGGGATTTTCTCCCAAAGCAGCACCTTTAACTATGCTAACTAGGAAGGATGTTCCATTTCAGTGGTCGAATCAGTGAGAGGATAGCTTCTAGAGGCTTAAGGCCTTATTGACTTCAACTCTAATTTTGACTTTGCCCGTTGAGGGTCAGTGTTTTGTCGTGTATTGTGATGCTTTTGGGGTTGGTATTGGTTATGTGTTGATGCAGTAGGGTCGAGTGATAGCATATGAATTGAGTTAGCTGAAGGTTCACGAGTGCAACTACCCCACTCATGACTTAGAGTTGGCGACGGTAGTCTTCGTGCTCAAGATCTGGAGGCACTACTTATATAGAGTTCATTGTGTGATATTCATCGATCACCATAGTCTTTAGTATATTACAAGTTAGCAAGAGCTAAACTCAAGGCATAGGAGATGGATTGAGCTACTGAAGGACTATGATTTCACTATTCTATATTATCCGGGCAAGGCAAATGTGGTAGCGGATGCCTTGAGTCAGAAGGCGGTGAATATGGGCAGCCTAGCTTTACTTTCAGTTTTTGAGCGACCGTTGGCCTTGGATATCCAGTCCTTGGCTAAACATTTGGTTAGGCTTGACTTGTCAGATCCTAGCAGAGTTCCTGCCAGTGTTGACATTCGTTCTACTCTAGTTAATTAGATTTAGAGCCGACAGTTCGAGGATCAGAGTTTGTGTGACCTTCGTGATCAGGTAGTTCAGGGTGAGGCCAGCCGGGATACTTTTGGTTCAAATGGTATTCTGAGGTTTGGTGGTCGACTTTGTGTTCCGAGGGTTGGAGATTTGATTCAGTTGATACTTCATGAGGCACATTGTTCTAGATAATCCATTCATCATGGCGCAGCAAAGATGTATAGAGATGTGAGATAGCTTTACTGGTGGAGCAGTATGAAGCGGGATGTAGCAGAGTTCGTATCTTGGTTCTTGAACTATCATCAGGTTAAGTTCAAGCATATGAGGCCTGGTGGGTTGATGCAGTGACTTCCCATTCCTGAGTTGAAGTGGGAAGGGAGTATTATGGATTTCGTGGTTAGTTTGCCTTATACTTCTTGGGGTTTTGATTCCATTTAGGTGATTGTGGATCGACTGACTAAGTTGGCCCACTTTCTGCCGGTTCAGACTTCCTACGGTGTTGAGATGTTAGCTCAAATTCACATTTGGGAGGTTGTTCAGTTTCACGGGGTCCCAAATTCTATCATTTCAGACCGCGACACTCAGTTCACATCCTAGTTCTGGAGAGCTATACAGAGGGATTTGGGTACAGAGGTTCAACTTAGTACTGCTTTCCACCCTCAGACAGATGGCCAGTTCGAGAAGACTATGCAGGACCTGAAGGACATGCTTCGGGCCTGTGTTCTTGACTTTGGAGGTTCATGGGATCAGTTTGTTCTTTTGGATGAGTTTTCTTATAATAATAGCTTTCATTCGAGCATCGGCATGGCACCTTTTGAGGCCTTGTATTGTAGGCGTTGCAGATCACCGATTGGTTGGTTTGATGGTTTATAGTCCAGACCGCAGAGTATAGATTTGCTTAGAGATTCCTTAGACCGAGTTTGTTTGATTCAGGATAGACTTAGAGTAGCCTAGAGTAGGCAGAAGAGCTACGTTGATCGTAGACTTCGTGCCTTGGAGTTTAGTGTTGGTGACTTGGTATTCCTTCGAGTATCTCCCGTGAAGGGTGTGATGAGATTTGGTCGGCGGGGCAAGCTTAGCACCAGGTTCATTGGGCTGTTTGAGATTCTACAAAGGGTTGGTAGTGTTGCCTACATGTTAGCTTTGCCCCAGATATTTTCAGCTGTGCATCCCATTTTTCATGTCTTGATGTTGCGCTGTTATGTTTCTGATGAGTCTCATGTGTTGCATTGGGATTTAGTTCAATTAGATGAGAGTTTATCCTTTGTTGAGGAGCCGATTGCTATTTTGGCAAGATATATTAGGAGATTGAGATCTAGGGAGATTTCGGTTGTGAAAGTTCAGTGGAGTCATCATCCGGTCAAGGAGGCTACCTAGGAGACCGAGAGTGACTTGCATGCTCAGTATCCGCAGTTGTTCAAGCCTTCAGGTACTCCCTTTTTTTTAACTTTCAAGGATGAAAGTCTTTTTAGTAGTGGATGTTATGATGACCCTTCCGGTCATCTTCACGTTTACGCATTCATTGTACTGTTAGAGCTTTTCTGTAGCGACCCCAAGTCATTTATGGCTTGCTGGTGCCTTTAGTTTGGTCCCCTGGTCGTTCATTTGGTTGTTTTGGCGGTTTGCTTATTTTAGAGCCTTAACTTAGAATATCGTTGACTTTAGTCAACATTCTTAGCTAACGTGCTCGGAATCAAATTTTGATAGTTCTGCTAGCTCCGGAGCATTGAGTTTTGTCTAGTTGTACCTTTAATTGAGACCTGAGTATTTCCAGTATGGCTTTTGTGTTGCTTTTTCTATTTTCAGGCCATTTGGAGTTGAAAGTGTAACTTTGGTCAGCTTTCGAGGATCGAAGCGTCATATTCGAAATCCGACAATTCCATCAGCTCCATAATATTGAGTTTGGGTTAGGTAGGTGGTTGGCTTGGGTTTCAGGTGAGCCGGGCTCATTTCGGCTAGTTGTTTGGTTTTAGTTAGCATTGACTTGGGTCAACATTTCTCCGAAATGACCTCGTATGGAAGTTTTGTCAATTTCGTGTAGTCCAGAACGTCGTTTCCACTCTATTAGCATTATTGATTTTTAAATATCGGTTTCTGATTATTCCCAGAATGCACCATGGAGTTTTAAAAAGTTGTAGATTTTTAGTGCAGGCCAGGACTTCAGCGCAATTGCACCAAGGCCAGCGCGATCATGCCTCAGTGCCTATAGCCGGCCAGCGTGATGGCGCTGGTTTAGCGCCAATGGCGCTGACCAGCGACCAGCAACTACTTAATCTTTCTTCTTCGTTTTTCCAGCTCATTTCCCCCAGGTTCCCCAACTCTAAACTTGGAAACTCTCTCCCAAATTGCTCCCAAGAGTCCTAGTCTTGGGAACTCCTACTTGTTGTTGGATTTTTATCACTTCTTCGTCGATTGGGTAAGTCTTCTTCCTCCCCCAAGGTCCTTCTTTTCATGAAAACCTCCATTGTTGTGACTGTTAAGAGCTTGAGAAATTCTTTGTAGAATCAGTCCCTTGGTGATTGCATGTTTGTGGCTCTTCTTGGAATTCACTCCTTTGGCAAATTCCTCCTGTTTTGGCAAGCGTTCTTGCTTAATTTCCATTTTCATCCTTAATTTCCATTCTTAAAATCCCCTCTTGAGCGGGCTATTTTGGAGCCTTTCCCTTGGCCAAAATTGCTTATTTTTGGAGCATGTCTTCTTGGCACCTTGTGGGCATTGTGCTTCTTTTTATTTTTTATTTTGGGTTGCGGGGCCTGCTGGCCCATCGGTGATTTAAATTTTGGGCCGGCTATTATTATAGTGATATGGGTATCATTAGACTCATCTTGATATGTTATTTATGTTTATGATAGGTTGATTATCATTCGGGGTCCCTTGGAGTGATTCGGGCTTAGATATCGTTGTCCTAGCATCTTGTCATCCGACGAATGGTAGGTTACGGTTTAAACCCTTTAGACTTTGCATATATAGGATAAAATTGTACTAATGGGCATCCTTGGGTTGGGTTTACTAGGTTGGTACCACAGACCTTAACCGCTTATTCATGTTCGGTTACTTTCCTTCTTCCGATGTTTGTAGTATTTGTTTTTTTACTCTCTATTTACCCTTGAGGTCCTGTGTGGCCTTATATAGACTCTGGAACATAGATGGTGGGATATAGGGAATGTTTGTGAGTCCTGAACATCGTTATTACTATTATAGAGCTGGCAATCTGTGCTGTAGAATGATTGGAGCTTGTGCTAGGCCGATAGGTTGATTGTGAGCCATTGGGCTATTGATTGTTATTGAGCATGCCATTATTATGCATATAAAAAGATTTTCTTCATTATTTTACTACGGTTTTGGCTTTGGGCCTTCTATTGATGATTTCTACACCTTGCATGGACCGTGGGGCCTGTTTTTGGCAAAATTGATTAGGGAATGGTTTGGTATCATCTTAATGGATCTTCTTGGGGTAAGAAAGGTAATTAGAAAGATTTGTCAACATTTTCCTGCTATATATATTGGACCCGGTTGAACCGAGGTGCTATATTTACCTTGTTATTAGTGAGAATTGATATTAGACTCGGTAAGGCCGAGCGACAGACCTGTTTTACCACTATTTTAGACCCAGATACTCCCGGGCACCCTTGAAGGGGGTTTATGAGACTTATTTCATTGATTTAGACCTGGATAGAATTCAGGCATGCATTTTGAGCAATTGAGTACTAGTTGGGTCCGGTGGCACTCCGGGCTGATATTTGATGTTAGAGTGTAGTATGTGGTCTATGAGTAGACCTCCATACACCCTGTTGTTCTGGACTAAGTGCTACGGGCAAAAGGGTGACCGGGGGTAGGGGTGTACGACGGAGTAGATGTACTCGGGAGAAGTCCTTCCATGGATCCCGCCTTTATTGGGACTTTGGGGCACCGGAGGGGTTAACATACTGACACTCACTGAGTTCGGCATATCATATCATATCATTCATTTGTGTGAGATTCCACCCTTGTTTGCTGTTTGTTTAGTGTATACTCCGGTTGTATGGGCAGCCAAAGGGTTTTTTTCACTTGATTGCGTTCCTCGGTTGTATGGGCGGCCGGGAGACTGTAGGTAGATGCTTGTTACTTTATCACTATACTACACCTTATCATGGTTATATATATGAGATTGAATACTGAGAGGTTGTTAGTTCTTGGCTTGAGTTTGGTATGATTAAGTTGGCTATTTATTCCTGTTTTCCCGAGCATGCCTATCTTTATTCTCCTCCTCCCTTTCCTTGTACTTGAGGTTACCGGTATACCATCCACTTCTAAACTTACTATAAATTGTTATTGCGAGGATCCCAGGTGTGCCATTTCTCGCCTTCACCTGTGCCTGTTGTGTATATATTCTACTTGCTATCCTTATATGTTGCTTTTTGTTGTCTTTCCTCTGGGCTAGTTTCCGTGTACCTATTCATTGCCTTTTGTGACTACCTGTTTTCTATTCTGTTTATTACTGTTCTTTTATCTTATGTGTGCCTAGTCGGCCTATGATACCTATTGGGTACCGGTTGTTCTGCAATTGGTGCTCATACTACACTCTGCATCTTCTGGTGCAGATCCTAGTGTGTGACATCGCCGCTAGATTGTTGTGAGTCGTGCTTGGAGATTTTGGACTATCCAGACTGAGGGTGAGCCCTTGGCGACCGAAGCTTAGCTTTTAGTTTATCTTTTGCTTTATGTACTCTATTACTACTCGGAGACATTTGTGTTTATATTGTTTTGGATCCTTTCGTACTCTTTATATGTAGATCCGGCTCTATACTATGATACTAGATTTTTGGTTTGGTTTAGCTTCCGCATATGTGTATATATATTCCTGTTATCTATTGTCTTCATCATATTCCGTTGCTTCCGCCTATTAAACTTTTCTTCTGCCTAAATTATTAGTTAGTAGCTCATTACTAATCGTTCAGGGATACAGGGATTACTGGGGGGTTGTAGGTGCCATCATGATCGAGAAATCGGGTCGTGACAAGAAAGAAGTCACGCAAGAAATAGATAAAGCACAAGGAATAGACAACCAAGAGTTATAAGCAACCAATGCTAGCACAGAAGATATACATAACACAAAAACACATGTGTAAGAAAGAAGAACGCACCTGGAATCCTTGCAACAATAGTATAAGTAAAGAGAGAGAGAGAGAGAGAGTTGAGAAAAATGGCAGTATACCGGTATCCTCAAGTAAAAAGGAAAGAAGTAAGGCAATCCAACATACTCAAACTAGAAAGCATACACTAACAGAAACATGCTTTAACCACCAATTATCAAGATAAGCATAAATGGGGATCAATCTCACGAATACAAACCTAGGATGGAATAACTAAACCAACATAACCGATAGCTACTACTCAGAGTTGAGATAGAGAAAAAGAACCGAAACACACAATTCGCTCAGAATGCCACACAATAATGCCTCAATAATATAGGACTCACTAGCCCCTCAATACTCAAAGTCCAATCTATCAGAGCCTCAACAGGCTAACACTTACAAATCCACCAAGAACTAAGGACTATAACAATCTCTATGAAATGACGGAAGTAATGTAATCTACCTACAGTCCCAACGGCCGCCCATACAATCAAGGAACACAATTAAGTGAAAACAAACCCTTCGGCTGCCCATACAACCGAAGAGTATACTGAACACACAGCAAACAAGGATGGAATCCGAGTGAAACATGCATGATGATGATAAGGATGGAATCGGTAATAGTAACTCTGTATGTACCTCCCCCGGCACTCCGGCAGGAGGACCAATGGTGGGATATACCTGCTATACACCATCTGACACTGTATACCCCTCCTCAATCATGCTTGGCCCCTTGGCCAGGTCCTGGAATGGCAGGGCCCATTGGGGTCCCCAGCCACATATAGTAATGAATGCAAAGTCTTAGAGAATCAAAACCATGAAATACGTGCCTGGGATTGAACCGGGTCTAAAATAGTAGCCAAACCTCAATAACCCTTATAAAGGGAGCGCAGAGTACTTTCGGGTCTAAATCAGTAATAAAATCAAGTCTAGTGCTTCGGTCCTGCCGAGCCTAGTTTCTGAATGAAGACCAGTAATCAAATCATCGTAATAATCCTTTTACTCCGAGAGGTTTCGTGAAAGTCAGTTTAAAAGCCCTTTCAAGGTCATGTACCAAAAATGGGCCCTAGGGGTCATGCAAAGTTTATAAAATCAACTATAGTAGGCCCAAAGCCAAATCAGTAGTAAAACATGCAGGGAAAACCTTTCATGTATGATATGCTCGTAAATAATAGAGTATCCCAAAATGGCTCACAAACATTTCCTATCGGCCCTGCACAGGCTCAACAGCTCTACAACAGTCATAACCAGCCTCGAAGGATATCTCTATGTCTGAGACTCACAGATATTCCCAAATAACCCACCATCTATGTTCCTGAATCAGTTGAAGGCCACACAGGATCACAAGGGTAATATACAATACTACACGAATACTACAATTAGCGTATGAAATAAATGGACTAAAAAGACGGGAAAGGTCTGAGGTACCAAACTAAAACAACCCACCCCAAGGATACTAACTAATGCAGTTATAGCCTATATACGCAGAGTCTAGGTAGGGAAAACCATAACCTACCTGTCATCTGAGGACTAGCTACGGGAATGGCGTCGTCCAGGTTCGAACTGCTCCGAGAAGCTCTAAATAACGAAACCACTATCAATACAATAATCTATACATTAAAATGAGACTAAGGATACCCATAATGCCATAAACATAACTAAGGATACCCATAATGTCATAAACATAACCAAGTTGAAATTCGGGTGATAGACGGGCCCATGGGCCCCACAATTCGAAACCAAAAAAGAAAAACACACACGTGTTCCTTACCATACTGGGAGCAATGCTCAAAATTTGAGCGGAAACGGACAACAATTGAGGCTCAAAACAGCCCACCATTCAAGAATTTAAAAGAGGAATTCAATGGAGAAATCAGGAATTAAACGAGTTACTTACCCGCTTTAGAAGTCAAATAAACGAGCAACGATCAATCAATATAAATCTCCAGTCATAAGGGATGAACAAAGGTGGAAAAAATAGAGTTTTGGGGAGTTTTTGAGGTGGAGAATTCGAAGTTGGAAAGTGAATTATGAAGAAGAAACAATGTTGCCAACAACTTATAAAAGCTGGCCCGTTAGGCGCAGGTGCGCCCAAAATGGTGCAGGGGCGCCGGCGCTAGGGCGCTGGCCATAGCGCAGGGGAGCTGGCCTGGCCAAAGCAGCTAGTATGCAGGGAGCTGTCCTGGGCGCAGGCGCGCGTGCCCAGGTGCGGCCTAGGCGGTGCCTTGGCGCTACACTAGCAACCAGCAATGCCCTTTGGAAACTTTTAACACTTTGGGTCCCCCGGAATGCATCTGGGGTCCCAGAAATACAAATGAACTAAGCTATTCAACTAGAAACGACATTTTGAATCCAATAGAATTGATGAAAATTCCATCGGAGGTCGATTTAATGAAAAGTGGGCCCCACGCCCAAAATCAACATTTAGCCAACTATTTCTATAACGGAACCCAATGGCCAAAAATTAAGCCCGGAAGCCTCGGGACCCAAATCAATGTCCCTCTAGCCTAAACTCAATGTTTTGAAGCTAACAACTTTGACGGAATTTCCATTCGAGGCCGTCTTCTCCCAACTGGCCTGAAAACACAGAATGAGAGAGAATTCTAAGCTGAAAAGCTTCTGGATCCCGACCAAAGGTCCCACTAGACCAAAGTCTATGCTCCGGAGCTAATGGAACTGTTAGAATTCAATTCGGAGCATATTCACCAAGAATGTTGACTGAAGTCAATGATTTTCAAAGCCTAAAGCTCTAAAATAAAAAACGGCCAAACAGACCAAACAGATAGCCCGAGCACCAAACTACCGATCCCAGCAAGCCATAAATAACTTGGAGCCACTACAGGAAAGATCTAACGGTACAAAAAAGGCAAACATGCGTAAATAACTAGGAGGGTCATTACATTACAATCCAAACATAATAGTGAATCAATGTAGAAGAATCCAATGATGTGTTGTATGAGATGAGTGTAATGATAATGCATTCCAGATTCAAACTGTACTTGTGAATATAAATCAGTAATAATGCATGCCCAGACTCAAACTGGGACTTGAATCAGAGCTCAAATAATAAATATGCATATTTGGACTCAGATTGGGGCTTAAATAGTAAATATGCATGCCTAGACTCAACCTGGTGCTTAAATAATAAATATTCATGCCCGGAATCGAACTGGAGCATAAATAATAAATATGCATGCCCAAACTTGAATTGGGGTTTAAATAGTAAATATGCATGCTCAGACTCAAATCAGAGCTTAAATAAAAAATATACACGCTGATAACGCTCAAATGTACTCTTCTAGATGGAGGTATCAGCGATTGTTAAGCAAAACAAATTTATATTACCCGGCGATAGTCGGGGTCGATCCCACAGGGAATTCACGACTAGCCAAATTGATTGTAAAGAAGAGACACTGCCAGAAATTGGGCCTATGGGAACAAATATGCTAGTAATCATTTCCAAATCATTGCTATAAAGAGTCTAGTGTAACGGTTATGACTGTTGCCAAAAGGTTTGATAGCTATTGACACGGCCTAATCATATGACCGTTGCCATTATAATATAACTGTTGCAATAACTTAGTTATAGCAACGGTTTTTTGAACTGTTGCGATAAAGTTATCTATAGTAATGGTTGTCTGAAAATTATTATGTATTGCAATAGTTAATTAATCCTCCACATTTTTTCTCAATATTTTTTACCCGCCAATCCTTTTTTTTTCTTTATTTCTTAATAGTCATTTTAAGGTAGATAGATATACACTTTTAAAAAGGAAACTATTCACTTTAAATCACTTTATTCTCTCTCTTCATAAACCTAATCTGCCACCCCTCACTCATATTCACTCATCTCCCTCTCGTCTCTTCTTCTCAACATAACGCCACTGGCACCTTCACCGGTGAAATACCATGGACACTACACGCTGCATCAACTCTCCCTCTCTCTCACTTTTTTCTCTCCACTTTGACGCCCAAAAGTATTGTTTTTAGAAAGAGAAAATCGATCAATTTCTACTTGGCTGGAATTTGAATTCAGAGTACTATGGCAGTTTGGTATGAACAGTTTTGGATTTGATTTTGTTTATGAGTTAAATTTCAATTTGTTTGCTTTGCTTGTGAATTGCCCCATAACAGGTTATTAGATTTAAAATTCGTGATGCTTGGCTATGGTTCTTGACTTGAATCTTTTAATTTCATGTTTATTTATTCCATTTAACTGACATATGTGAAAAGCCCCAATTTCTACAAACTTTGACTAACCCTAATTTCATAATTGGTTATTGTTCTTGTAATTTCTGAAATCCCTATTCTCCCTTTACTTATTTGTGAGGATTTCTCACTGAATTAGTATTGAAATGGAGTCAGAATCATGATTTTTGTTAATTCTTTTGATCAAATATGGTTCGAAGGTAGTAATAAAAGAAAATTTAGACGAGTCATAATCAAATCAAAATGTGTCTCCTCAAATTGGAATATTAGATTAGGCAAAACCATATACAAAATTAAGATTATATTTTTTTATAGTATAATTCCTTGAGTTTCTATGACAGTACAAATTATCTCCTCTATTCAATTTTTTGGACTATTTTGACTTGGTTTTGAATATGTCATGTGAAAATTTGAAACTAAAGTTATGCTAAAGAGGGTCAAACAAATTGAAATGTAAGGAGTAGTATATTTCAATGAAACATATCGCTACATGTAAAGTTCGACAGCCATAATAGCTTTGGAGGAAGATTTTAGTAATCCAGTCAGCTTCCTCTAGTGTACCCTTAAGTTGAGAATCCTTAAGTTATCTTTTGAATCATAAGTTCTAGAATATGAACAATCTTGTTTATTTAATTTTAGTGTTTTGAGTTTGTGTAGTTGTCTGCTTTGCCACTTGTTGCTACTTTGCCATTTAGTAAAAGTTGTAATCTTTTACTAAATGGGGTCGCTAATTACCTAGGATTAGTCTTGTTTTTCCTTTAAAGTCATAATGTTTTACTAAATGGGGTCACTAATTTCCCAGGATTATTCTTGTTTTTCCCTTAATGTTGTAATCTTTTACTGAATGGGGTCGCTAATTACCTAGGATTGTTCTTATTTTTCCCTTAAAATTGTAATCTTTTACTGAATGTGGTCGCTAATTACCTAGGATTAGTCTTGTTTTGTCCCTTAAAGTTGTAATGTTTTACAAAGCGGGGTTGCTAATTGCCTAGGATTATTCTTGTTTTCCTTAAAGTTGTAATCTTTTACTAAATGGGCTAGTTACCTAGGGGTGTTCTTGTTTTTCCCTTAAATTTATAATCTTTAACTAAATTGTGTGTTAATTACCTAGGATTATTCTTGTTTTCCTACTGTTTCTTGTGAGTAGGTGTTGTGAGTGAGCCAAGTTATGGCATGGTTTCATCAGCAAGTAAAAGGTTTCTGGCAGAGAACAATGGTACTGGAAACTCATCTTTAGTACTGGCTGCTGAAAGAACCCATAAAAGAGATCCACTTGAGGATCGGAAGTACTATACTGGTGGATGGAACATCAATAGAAATCATTATTGGGCTGTAAGATTTCTTTTCAACCCTTAATCCCATTTACTCTATTGAAAATTTGGTTTTATTTCTAAAATTGGTACTAACTTTCACTGAAGGTCATATCAAAATCTTTACATTTGATTTTTTTATGGTTCTTTTTAAAGATTTTGTCATAAGTCTTTTCTAGGTCGATACACCATGTGGAGATCCTTCTTTCTCTTCCTATACTGCTCCCTCTGTCTCCTTACAAGATGAATGACTTATGTAGTTGAGCACCACCTCATAAATCCGAACTAGTTCTCGAAAATAGCCACGCCCCTCCTCACCCTCATCTCTACCGCCCTCTCTTCTATACCTCAAAAGATTCATATGTTTAGAAAATATACAAAATTTCTTTTACTTTATGTTTGTATTTTGATAATATTGGCATGAAATGAGTTTAAATTGAGTAAAGAGGTCGGTGGAGATTCATTCATATAGCTGAACTGTAACTTGTTTGGGAATAAGGCGTAGTAGTAGTAGTTGTTATTGTCCAATGTGGTTCTTATTACTATTTCCTTGGATATTCCTTCAATTCTATGGATGTATTCAATTCATTGTAGGTATTAAGGAGTTTGAGACTGGATTAGTTGCACCAAGACAATGGGATCTAGTTTCTGATAAACAGATGATGCAGGAGGAGCAACCTCTTTAGGTGTGGCTTTATGAGAGTAAAGATGTTTGGTCATTCATTTGTCAAATGCTTTGAAGCTATAAACTAAACCTTTCGAGCAGGTAGCAAGGTGTACGAAGATAATTAGTCCGAACACAGAAGATGCAAAATATGTGATAAACGTCAAGAAAATAGCAAAGGTAATTATCATGGATTTTACATATTGTATTGCTTTTGATTGTAATGTGATTCAATTTGTGAAGGTGTGAGTTAAGCTATGACACTTTTTTTTTCTGGATTAGCAAGACATAAGTAAGAAGAATATAGCTTGATAATTTGGAGATATATTGGTAATTTACCTAGGGTTGATATATGCAAAGATTTATCTACTATGACAGTAGGAGACTTATTTGCTCTATATTAAGTCTTTTTCATCTTAGGAAGTACATCGATTAGATTTGACTACTCTCAGAATTCACCATTACTGCAATGTAATCACTCTCTCTCTCTCTCCACATCTCTTTTTCATTACAAATCAATGAATTGTATGGCTTGCCAATTGTTGCTACTTTGCCACTATTGCGGGCTGCTGTATTTTCTTGAGATGCTTGTTGCATTGGAGCTAAGTTTCATCTTGAACCGCTGTCATAACTACATGTACATGCAACACATAGCACCTCTGTTTAAAGTTACCTGTCATTGCTGTCAATATTTTGATGATCATACAGTTTTAGTAGCACTGACACGATGAATAAGTTCAATACACGTATAGTTGTTTTTATACAACATTTTATGGTTGTTGGTTATGCATACAATGTTTATAATTACTTAGTCCATAGCTTTGTAGATCTTTCAGTGTTTAAGGAGTATTTTTTACTTTTGATATGTTGATGTACCTTATAAAGAGGACGCAATAGAAAATGGGCTCCCTAGTCCAAGTGAGAGAGAAGAAATACTCTATTGATTTTGATGTTGGTCTTGGATGTGCTGGCACACACTATAAATTTGGATAGTAATGTACGCTTCTTGTCCCCTTTGGGATTTCTTTTAATGACCTTACTTTTTTTCTTTTTCATGTGAATGGACTATGGAAAAAAACAAACAACTAAGTTTCCATATTTTCACTTTTAGGAGTTCAAAGATTGTATTTGATGCTTTAATAAAGCAGTCATATGCATAAGAAGATACTCAACTGTATTGAGTAATTTGTATACTCCCTTTGTTTCAATTTATGTGTCTCAATTTTCTTTTTAGTTTGTTTTGAAAATAATGTCACTTTCTATATTTAGTAACTCTTTAATTCCAACATTTTACATTGCATGTATAAGGCCACAAGATTCAAAGGACATTTTGGTACATTATACACCTCTTTAGTTTAGGACCACAAGATTCTAAATTCTCCCCTTCTTGCTTAAACTTTACCAGGTCGACACATAAAATGAAATGGAGGGAGTAATTATTTTCTTGATCCACACAAAAAGTATTGGTTTAATAAGCTGAACAGTGTTATCCAAAAATTCTAGCTAGTTGTTGAGAGCAACTACTGATTATCCTGGGGGGCAACTTATGTAGGGAAGGTTACCATGTGAAAGTTTAGCAGAAAAGGAAAAACAACTACTAAATTTTCTCAAGTTATCTTTATGAACTTATAAAATTTTGAAGCGTAAAAGTTTGATTTTGATATTAGGGGCTTGTATCCCTCTCCCTACCCCACCCTACTAGTTTTCCTGTATTTGTAGCTTTTTCATAGATGATATTCCTATTATTTATCTAATTATACTTAAGTGTACCAATTATACGTTGTTTTATTTGACGTCGTTCATCGCTGCATTTTGGTCAAGTAGGCTGTTGCACTTTTGTCCATCCCGTTGCTCCATTTGATTGTTGTATCGTTTTCATGGTGAGCCTAATAGCTGTGTCTTCAATTCTATCTACCTAATTATATTGATTGTTAGAGTTTGAATCTGCTTGTTACTACTTTCTTTTTCAAAAACTAGCTAGTATCTACTAACGTAGGCTTGAATCATTAGTCTAATCAGATTCTTTTCAAGTTTGGTAAACATGACTTTATATTATCTTTCTTAGAATTTAGAATCTGTTTGGTTAATTTTATGGATACTAATACTATTAGCAACTTAATAAGCTCTTCGAAGTTACTTATATCATGTTGCATTTAATTTTGAAATTGGACTAAATTTTGAGATTTAACGGCTTGATGCTAGTATAATGATTAAAATTGTACCTCACTGCCTATCTTTAATTTGACTAAAATTGAAGTTATGGAAAATACATGATTAAAATTAGGTCATAACTCTTATCTATCGACTTTTGTAGGTGGAGAAAACAATCAGCGGAGTGATAAAAGCATTGATGAGGACGAGATTTGAAATTTGGTTGAAAGTAACTACTATTGTATGATCAGCTCTTTTGTTTACATTATGAATATTTATTTTGTTATCCAGTTGAAACATGTGCTAACTGTTGTATAGTTTGCCCGTGGATCATATTATTAATGATTTTTTGCGCCTATGGCGAATGGCATTATGACTTGTAGCTTTTATATATTTTGCGCCTATAACGGATGACATTATGATTGGTATATTTTTTATATTTTGCACCTATGGCGGATGATATTATGATTGAGATATTTTAAATAAGAATCATTCAATTTTGTTTAGTAATTATCATCTTTAGTGGTATTTACAATTTTGTAATATCAAATATTTATATTTACAGCCCAGGCCATTGGAACATATATGAAACATGTCCCTATAGGTAAAACAGAACTGATGCAGTAGCATTTTCTAAAGCACAGGCTATTAATTATCGAAACATATGAGAACTGTTGCAATAGGTAAAATAATCATTGTTATGGCAATATTGACCATTGTGCAAAATTCGTTGCAATAATAATAATAATGTTACAACTAAGCTAATAAATATGTTGAAACATAGACAAGAGAACCTTTGCGAATCATCAATTGTAACAGTTTTAACCGTTCCAACTGATATATAAAATAATCGTTATTAAGGAATGAATAACCGTTGCAATAGGTGTACTTTAAGCAATGATTTTGAGGACTGTTACAAGAACCGTTGTCATTAATCTATGGTCAGGCGAGCTGGTGCGGAGGGCATAACCCCCGTTGCCATAGTATTGTGGCAACGATTTTAAGGCTTACAATAATGAATTTCTTGCTGTTGCAGTAAGCCCAATTTCCAGTAGTGAGACTTCACAATGAGAGTAGTTTGTTTGCAACAATAAAAGTAAAGAATTGGGGGAGAATTAGGAAATCTGTCACAATTCGCAATTCAAAGTAAGACAATAAAGTAAAAGTGGGTGTAGACAATGAGAGAGGACGACTAGGGATGTGTGTCAAATGGGACTCGAATACGGGTTAGGGTGCTTGCTCATTCATATAAATTCTCGCTAGACAACATGGATAGCATTGGTTTTAGGTATGTTTGTTAATCACTCGATCAAACAATCATATATCCAACGGTTTTTATTCAAACACCATTTTTTAAGCAATAACCAACCAACATATGCTTGGGGAGGTCACACTATTTCTAGCTTAGACCCTTAAATAGGTGTTTTTGGTGAATTGAGCTATTTCTAGCCTCAATCTAGGTGGAATCCCAAGTACCCACTAGCAATTTCACATCTAAAATTGTAGGCTCCTTTCTCAAGCAAGAACACAACCAAGTAAAGTAAATCAATGTTTGCAACCATCAATTTTAGAGTTAAAATATGGTGAAATCACTAGACCCGTGTCATATTATCAATTATAAACACAAATTAGCAACACCCATACCCATTTATCAAGCACCCATTATCAACACATCCCTAGACAAGATATTTAGCTACTCATGCTGAAGAAATAAAGAACAATACCATATCGGTAAGTAAAACTCCCTTTCATTCAAGCTAAATATTCAATATCCAAGCTCAGTTCTTACAAGAATGGTGATTCCAAGAGTTAGGAAGAAGGAATTAGAGTGAAACCCTCTTCTTCTTTCTTGGAGAGAAAATTTGCTCACTACTCAAAGCTATTCAAAACTTGTTCAAAAACTATCTAAAAATGTGTCTGAATTGGGTTTTAGAATGTTCCTAAAACATCACACCAACTTGGACAAAAATTCCTTTCGAGAGCTGTGCGGCTCAACGTGTGGTTCACACATCTTGATGTGTGCACCGCACAGCTATGTTCAGTGGACAAACTTTGGAGCTCCATGCGATGGGAGGTACGGACCATACCAATGATTGTGTGTGTCGCACAAGGTTCGCACCCTTCGACAAAATCTTTGTCTTGTTTTGTCACTTCACACTTTAACTCCTTTTAGGCTCTTTTTGGGTCTATTTCCTTGTTTTCTATCTTTGATCACAAGTACCTGCATACACATCAATAAAGGTCATAAGAACCTCTAAATCTCATCAAAATATAGCAATAATTCATGATTAAAGGATCAATAAGTTGGTAGATTACTGACTTATCAAACCCCCCAAACTTGAACTATTGCTTGTCCTCAAGCAAGATACTCACAAGGTAAGGAATGAATTATTCTCTAAAACACAATCAAGTCACAAAAGGCTACTCTATTCTAAAAACTAAGAAAACAACAAGAAAAAGAGTAAAACAAAAGACTCAATTACCATGATCATCTCAATTTGAACCACCACATCATCAATGCAATATCTCAATTCAAAAACCTTCTCAAAAGGATTCATTTCTCATTTAAAAATCAAGGGAATTTGTCATTCAAAACAAGATATTAAGCTTCTCAAGTCATTAGCATGGACCATCAAGATTTGCCTCGAGATTTGCCACACAACTTATCTCATTCATTCCTCTTAATTGAAATAGAGACTTCATGTTTCAATTCGAGTGAATGATGCCACTCACCACAAGAGAGAATCCAACTCACAATCATACAATTCACAAAACAAAGGGATTACAAGAGAACCAAGAGGACTCTCACTCTCTCAATGAAGTTCAAGTGCACACATGTTGAACCATAGGCTTGCCCTTCATGTAAATCGCTACTAATGTAGGGTGGCAAAGCTCGAAATCACTAAGGACCTGCGGGTTACAATGTTGGCTAGGGTTAAGGTGAGGATTTCATATGGCTCAAGTGACTACACCTCCCTAATGCTCTTTCTCATTACTTTGAACACCGCTCACATTTTGAACTTTGACTTCACCTTATTTCTCCCTCACACAACCCAAGCTTTTCCCTTTTAATTTCTATAATTCAACCTCCTTGTAACACCTTCATATGGTAGCACCCATTGTTTTATTTTCATTTTTCTCATTGGATTTTGGAATTTTGGATCATTTTTTCAATTCAACATAAGGTGCTACCTTGCACTTTGAAGTACATCTCTTTTCTTCTCCTCATTGATCACATACACCCCCAAACTTAGGCATTTTCCTAGGTTGTCTTTTCATTTCCCCCCCAAATTTAGGCTTTTAGCCTACACTTTACTTTCAAGCAATTAGGGAGGATAGGTGCCACGATAGGGGTTCCAAAAAGGTGAAGGTGTCATATAAGGTGTCAAAGAATGGTCACATGCTCAAAGGGGTTCACTAGGATTGATGTCGAGGGAAGTTATTTGGGTGAAGTGGCTATCAAAAAGGGCCTAAGATTATTTCCAAGCTCAGTCACACCTAGAATTTTGCCTTGAATCATATTCGGGACAAGTTCTAGATGACTCATATGCACAAGCACAAAGGTAAATCCTCACCACACAAGGCATCATGCCATAAGACTTCTTTTATTAGTCTCAAAATCAATTGGGACAAATGACTTTCGACAAGCTATTCCGAGTTCATTACACACTCGTTTGTGAATTGATCAAGCCAAAACGAGAGTGTACAAGTAATGACAAGAGAATGCTTTCCTCAAAAATTTATTTTCCCTCTTTCCTTTCCTTTTCAAAAACATCTTGCCAAGAAAATTTTTTGGTGGGTTCCATATCGAGACAAGTAATGCACAGACTCAAATTAAAACTAAAACTTGGCATTTTTCCTTAAAAAATTCGCCTCTCAATCTATCACAGGGAAACACCAACCCGGTTCTACACAAAAATAAAAAAAAATAAAGAAAATATTTTTGCTCCTTGGGAAAGAACCGTGGTATTAAGCAGAGTTTATTGCTAAACTACCATTAACAAGGCGATAAACAAATTTTCATGCTCATGAATCATTTGAAAAATAAGCCTCGGCGTAGGCCTTCAGCGCATTTGCAAGGCACGGATAGTGAAACAATGAAGCATGTAAGACTAACCCGGCAACACAATCAAGATTAAACATCAAGCCCGGCGAGGGCACAATTAGGCACAAAACAAAATAAAATGTCCCGGCAAGGGCAATAACATCACAATCATCCAATATGCCTGACAAGGGCTAAAAATCTAGCAAAAAGAAAATAAAATGTCGACCCTGCAAGGGCAATAAAATATCTCATCAAGCCCAACAATCACGTCAAATAACACCACCTCCCCCCAATAAAAAGAAGCATTGCGCTTAATGCTTTAAGCTCAAATAAAGGAAATGAGGGGTGCGGCAACTCCCTATAGGGATATGCCTTATGACCACCATATGTAGCCTCTTCACTAGGGCTTGCACCACTCTTTCTAGAGTGTGCTGTAGCTGTGGATTCCTTGAGAACCTTCTAAAAGTGTGGGTTCTCATCATCATCTAGCTTTACATACTCACCACCAGGAAGCTCAGCCTCATCCTTTGCAAAAGCTTCAAAGAAATCATCCATAGGGTCGCGAGTGTGATGGGGTTGAGGCAAGGTGCTCAAATATTCCTCCTGAACTGGAGCTTTTCCTTTCGCTTTGGAAAAATCCTTCTTGAGTTCCCTCAGAGCACCTTCAATGCTTTCTACCCATTGGCAAAGCTTGGTAACATTCTCCATAACTTCCTTGACTCCCTTCTTTACAGCTGTATCAATCAAACCAGACAACTTTTGTGCCAATTCCTTCAGCTACCTTTCATGGCTATATGTCTTGTCAACCATATCTTGTAGGACACTTATGGTCAAAGGCCCTTTAGGTTGAACAACTATGGGAGTATGCACCTTAGAATTAACTTGAGACAGAGAGGAGGCATTAGCTTTGGCATCTAACTCATCCACCTCAACCTCGAATGATGTCTCCACCCTGCATCTTTTGAATCTAGGGGAATCCCTATCAGTCTTCTTATCCAGATCCAACACTCCCGTGGCGAGAGTTGGAGTATCACATCTGAAGAAAGGGATGCTCACATTTGCACACAGTTTGTTAATGACAACAGGGAAGGGGAAAGCATCACCACTCCTATGAGCCTTCCTCTTAATCACCAAGGCCACACTTTCCCCATAGTTGATGTAGTCCCCCACTATGATTGAGGCTACCATAATGGCCCCATCATGGGTGACCTTTTGATCATTCTGCGATGGGAGGAAGCGAGATGGAATAAAATCATACCACAGTTGAGCCTCAAAGTACAGAGTCTGTCACGGTATGTCACCCCCTAAGGTGGCCCAGAGAGGTGTATCAGGAGCAATAATTAGTTTTGCCCAGTCAAGAGGCTTGAATTTAGCAGTCAACTTGGTAATGAGTTCAGGTGCAGGCTCAATGGGGGTGTCCCAGTAGACAACATTGATAGCAGCGAGAGTAATGTAGACCTCTTTACCTCGAACAATGACTGATTCCAAAGGGGGAATGGTTTCTGCTCCCTCCTTATGGCTCTTGCATCATGTGTGGCTTGGTATGAGGAGAAGAACTCCCAGACTATCTCCTTATAATAACTTCTAAGCACCTCCTAGAATGGTTCCCACTGTCTATTGGCAAACTATTCTGGGATGTTGGGGAGGTTATCCCCTACATCTTCCAGATTGAAGCTCTGCTCCATGTTGAAAGCCCTATCCTTATCACGATTGTAAATAGCCTTTTGGCCTTCAACCCAAAAGCGGATTTTTGCTTCATCAGCATCTAATGGTTTCTTTTGTTGGCGCCCTGTGTTTCCCCTGCTAGAAGACATGTGCTGCACATGGAGATTATGAGTGCAAAAACTAAAGCAAAATCTTTTTGTGTTTTTCACATAAGTGAAAGAAAAAGACTAAAAAGAACTTAACAAACTAAAAAGAATGGAATGCAAAGAAAGAGAAAAATAAAGTAGGTGACTGATGGCTCATGCGGATCACGTGCGAATCACACTAGACAGAGTGTGCATTGCATATGACTTCGCACGAGCTAATAGAAGCCTACAAGGATTTATGTACTGGGGTGCAAAGCTGGTGCGATTCACACAAGACAAAGTGCGCGTCGCACCATGCTTCACCTCTCCAAACAGTGAGCTGGAAGCACATTTTCACAAGATGCGGTGCCTTGTGCATTTCACACATCAAGATCCACGCACCACATGCGAAACACACAAGGACACAACAGGAATTTTTGTTCCTTGTGTTCTTGTGAATTACGCATGTGATTTGTAAGCAATATTTGCCTTAAGCACTTGACACCACGCAATAAACCAGCAAATTTATCAAAGGGGCAAGACTTAATATGACCACACAAATTCATCCGGGTACTCAGACTTCCCTAGAATTCCATTAACACAATTAACAAATTAAAGAATACTCAACTACTTCCCTTAAAAAGGACGTTACCCCATCTATCATCTGGAACATCAAGCCTTCAATTGCAACAATCAGGCACAAAACTTCAACAACAATTTCTACCTCCCCGCACAAGATCATACACTCAATAAAGCATATTCAACAAATATCATGGGCACAAAATAGAAGCAAATTTCAGCCCCAATCATCAATTTTCGACCAAACCTCATGAAAAACGATGATTTGCCCTTAAGAATGATGTCACCCAATCTATCATAAGGCCAAATCATGCATCAATCACAAGTGGGTTACTCATAATTCACCCCACACAGATTTCAAGGCTAAAAACTACTATAATCAACATGTATTATCACAATATCGAGTTCTACCAAGTTGATACTAAGCAAAATCCACAACACAAACCAAAATTTGGGACCTAAAAATTTCGGATCCCACCCAAAAATCAACATGGCAATTCTAATAAGCATGATTCACAATATGAGTTCCCAATCAACATAAAAACATGTATTAAACGTCAGGGAACTTACCACAAGTGAAGATTAAGAGAAAAGAAACAAAAATTGAAGCTTTTAAAGGTGCAACAATGGAGACCCATGATTTTTGTCTGGAGAACCAACGGAGGTGGTGACATGCAGCAGCAGCGGAGGAGTTTGGGTGAGAGGGAGAGAAGATTTTAGAAGAGTTTTAGGGATTTGTGGAGGTTTTTGAGAGAGAATTCAGAGAGTTTTGGGAGAATTATGAGAGAATAAAGTGAGGGTGGAGGTTAAGGGAGAAAAAAAAAAGATAAAAGGTCACCGAGTCGGTCTCTGGGCCAGGTCGGTCAATAGGTAAGTCAATTTAAAATTTAAAACTTACCTTGGTGTGCCGCGATGTGCAATTCGTGCAAGCCCTTGTGCGAATAGCATGTCGCTTCGCACCTCACCTTTTCATTCCCCAAACTTGGCCAGCTTTAATTTCTAAGGTACGGGGGAGGTGCGATGCGCACTTAGGCATGTGCGAACTGCACAACACAGCGCACGTCTCCTCTGCTTTAGAATTTTCTTCCCAAGTTTCTATTTTGGAGTGCGTTTGGTCGTGTGATGTACACAATGGCTGGTGCAAACCACATGGTCCTTCGCAAGTCCCTTTTTTGCCCAATTTTTCCACTTGCTCATTTTTCTTCTCCATGCATTCCTAAAATAAACCAAAAACAACAAAGGATAACCAAAACCAAAGTAAAAACACTTAGGTTGCCTCCCAAGAAGCACTTGATTTTATGTCACGATCGATGATGGTACCTCAACCTTAGTCATTATCGGATAGCAAGCCAAGTCAGTTGGCATGGCCCCACCCCAAGAAGGGGAATTGCTTCTTCAACGTCCTCAAAACATCATCATGTTGCCAACTTGGCAACTCTTCAAACTTGGGCGTCTTTCCCATTTCACACTTATCAAGGGCATGATCAACCTTTCCCTCAACATCAATCACTGAGACTACTCGCAACTCATCCGGAGGCTTTGTGGGTTGGAATACATTGAATGTCACTACATGGCTTGCAATTCAGAATTTGAGTTCACTAAGTTCAACATCTACAAGTGCTCTCCCCATAGCTAATAATGGTCGCCCCAAGATGATGGGCACCTTAACATCTACTTCACAATCCAAGATCACGAAGTCTGCCAAGAGAATAAACTTGTTGATCTTCACCAATACGTCAAATCAGATCCCTACCGGGAATTTAATGGACCGATCAGTCATGAGTAGACTCATAGATGTAGGTTTGAGTGTACCCAAACCTAAATTCTTAAAGATCACTAGGGTCATCAAGTTAATGCTCGCCCATAAATCACACAAGGTTTTACGGAACACAAATAGCCCAATAGTGCATGGTATGGTGAATGCACCTGGATCATCCCATCTTATAGCAACATTACTCGTCATCACAGAGCTGCAGCTGTGTGGAATCTCAATGGTGCCCACATCAACAATATTTTTCTTGAGCAACTCTTTCATAAATTTGGCATACCCAGGCATTTGTGTTAAGGCTTCAAACAAAGGAATATTTATCGAAAGCTTTCTGAATATGTCAATAAACTTATTAAATTTGTGCTCTTCCTTCTTCTGGTTTAACCTTTAAGGGTATAGAGGAGGTCTCTTTGGTAGTATGCTCGGCACACTTTGCACAATAGGAGGGTCCTTCTCAATATCAATGGTCACTTGGGGAGGAGATTCAGCCTCCTCCCTCTCATCATCAACTTTAACATTTACTGGAACATTGGGTGCACCAAGCTTCACCCTAATTTCAAGTTCTACAACATCTTTTTCATGAGCAGTCTCTTCTTCTTTGTCACACGGCTCCACAACGGGTTCAACATTAGGCTTCTTCACTACAACAACCAGCTTCTCCACCATACCACTCGTTCTTCTACTTCTAGTAACAACAGCCATAACATGAGCGTAATTTTTAGGATTGGTTATGGTGTCACTAGGGAGTGTTCCCTTCATTCTGGATTCATTTGAGAGGATAGATGGTTCATTTATGCCTCAAGATGCTTGATTGAGGTCGAATAAGAGCTCACAGTTTGATGAAGTATTGAAACTTTGCTTTTGAGCTCACTAACCCTGGTATTTGTAGTTTCTACCTTCTTTATCACCAAGGACAACATGTCCTCAATCTTTGAGTGCCCGAGATTGCTTGTGGTGGGTTGATATATGGAGTCCGACTTATTTAGAGGTATGTAAGGATTAGAGCTCCGGTGATTGTATCTATCACCCTCTTTGTCACGGTCCCTCCAATTTCCATCTCGTTCCTTGTCCCTATTCCAACCTTGATTCTCATCCCTCGGGCGATAATATGTGGGACAAGAACCCGGTGACAAGTAGCAAAGTTTACTATGCAAGATGTTCATTAGCTCGTCATCACTAGCCTTGATCTCCGGTGTACTCACAGCATTCACGGTCTTAGCACCACCAGCCCCCATCATATGCTTGGCTAGCAAGTCTATTTGCGTTATCATTTTTGCCATAGTCTCATCTCTTTATCCTTTCTCTGCATCTCATTTGTTAAGATGGATGTGGTCACTCTCGAGTTAGGAACATCCACCTCTCTTGTGTGCCAAGCTTGTTTTGTCTTGGTCATTCTCTCTAGAAGGGCCGAGGAAATAGGAAATTGTAGATCCATAAGGTACTACCTCCAAGATTGTTGGCCACAGAATTATTCATCGAGTTCAAGGATCTAAACAAGCTTTGTAGCAAAACATTTTCCACTAATCCATGGTTAGGACATAACACGAGCTTTTTTTAAAATCTCACCCATGCCTCGTGCAAAGGCTCATCGGGAAGTTGGCAGTAGTTTGTAATGTCATCCCTCAACTGCATTATCTGTGATGGAGGGTAAAATCTAGAAGTGAAAGCATCTACCAACTCAGCCTAAGAGGTGATTGACCCATCCGGCAATTTCGCCAACCATGTCGTGGCTTTCCCCGTTAGAGAGAAGGGGAATAGGCAAAGTCGGATGGATTCTTGGGGTATATTTTGAAAGAGAATGGTTGGAATATATCCACAAAGTTGTGGATGTGCCTATTTGCATCTTCGTGAGATGATCCTCCAAACATCGGCTTCATTTAAATAAGATGGAGCATTGTGCTAGTGACATGGAACACTGCATTTCCAACCATTGGGGGTAGGCAGATTGCACCTACTCCTACTTGAATCATGGGTTCATTGGCTGCGTTCATGAACCCGTCAAGACTTCCGTTGACACTTTCATTATCGCCCACCTCACTCATGGGATGCCTATGCAATGGACAAAAACAACAAACCAAATAAAAAGAACAAACACTCTACAAGGTGATTTCTATTCACAATCAAAAAGGCTATTCAACTCAATTCCCCGGCAATGATGCCATTTTTTTATAACGCTCAAATGTACTCTCCAAGGTGGAGGTATCAGCGATCGTTAAGTTAAATAAATTTATATTATCCGATGGATCTAGGGATCGATCCCACAGGGAATTGGTGACTATCCAAATGGATTGTAAGGAAGAGACTTCACAACGAGAGTAGTTTGTTTGCAATAATAAAAGTAAACGATTGGGGGAGAATAAGGAAATCTATCACAATTCGCAATTCAAAGTAAGATAATAGAGTAAAAGGGGATTAAACAATGAGAGATGATGACTAGGTATGTGTGTCAAATAGAACTCAAATATGGGTTAGGGTGCTTGCTCATTCATATAAAATCTCGCTAGACAATATGGAAAGCGTTGGTTTTAGGTATGCTTGTTAATCTCTCGATCAAACAATCATATATCCAACGGTTTTTATTCAAACACCATTGTTTAAGCAATAACCAACCAACATATGCTTGGGGAGGTCACACTTTTTCTAGCTTAGACCCTTAAATAGGTGTTTCCGGTGAATTAAGCTATCTCTAGCCTCAATCTAGGTGGAATCCTAAGTACCCACTAGCAATTTCACATTAAAAATTGTAAACTCCTTTCTCAAGGAAGAACACAACCAAGTAAAGTAAATCAATGTTTGCAACCATCAATTTTAGAGTTAGAATATGGTGAAATCACTAGACCCATGTCTTATTAGCAATTATAAACACAAATTAGCAACACCCATACCCATTTATCAAGCACCCATTATGAACACATCCCTAGACAAGATATTTAGCTACTCATGCTAAAGGAATAAAGAACAATACCAAATGGGTAAGTCAAATTCCCTTTCATTCAAGCTAAATATTCAATATCCAAGTTTAGTTTTTACAAGAATGGCGATTCCAAGAGTTAAGAAGAAGGAATTAGAGTGAAACCCTCTACTTCTTTCTTAGAGAGAAAACTTGCTCACTACTCAAAGCTATTCAAAACTTGTTCAAAAATATCTTAAAATGTGCATGAATTGGGTTTAAGAATGTTCCCAAGACGTCATACCAACTTGGACAAAAATGCCCTTCGGGTGATGTGCAGCGTGACGTGCGGTTCACACGTCTTGATGTGTGCGTTGCATAGCTATGTTAAGTGGACCAGTGACTCATCTAGACTTTAGAGCTCCATGCAATAGGAGGTACGGAGTGCACCAATGATTATGTGTGTCGCACAAGGTCCGCACCCTTTGGTAGAATCTTCATCTTGTTTGATCACTTCACACTTCAACTCCTTTTAGGCTCTTTTTGGGTCCATTTCCTTGTTTTCTATCTTTGATCACAAGTACATGCATACACATCAATAAAGGCCATAAGAACCTCTAAATCTCATCAAAACATAGCAATAATTCATTATTAAAGGCTCATAAGTTGGTAGATTATCGACTTATCACATGCCTAGGCTCAAACCAGGGAAAAAATATTAAATATGCGTGTCAGGACTCAAGCTGGGGCTAAAATAGTCCATTTTCTATTAGAAAATAAAAATCGTTCAAAGAGTTCCAAAATTCCACTTTTGAGCCAAAAATGGGATTTTATGCCAATTTACTAATGTACCATGATGAAATAAATAATAACACGAGCAGTAAGGTTGAAACCAAACCAATATGCACAACCAAATCCAACAAACCAAAATAAAGATATCCACAGTCCACATACAAAGAACACAATACTATCCTAGAATAGGTACTATTGGAAGCCGCTACACTAACAATAAATTCCCAAGGGACCCCACCTAAGGAAAACAACTAACTAAACTAATCTAAGGCAACCAATCCTAATCTCAAGAATACTACACAACTACGTTGAGACTTAAAGGAACAACGACTACTTAAACTAAGGATTTCAACCCCAATTCTACGTTAAAGCTCCTAAACAAGCTACAAGGATCATGAACACCTAAACCAAAGTAATTGAACCACAATATCCCACCAACCATTAGAAAATTATCATACAAATACCTTAATTGAGCAAAGTCCAAAAGTAGGTAAGCCGTAACCTACCTGGAGGCTGAACACGCACTCCCGAACCCACTAAACTGGATCTTTTCCCTTTTGAGAAGCCTCCGACTGCAGCCATATCAATATAGTAATCTACATGTTAAAATAAGAAGAATCATACCCATATTGCAAATATATGCTACGGGTCAAAGATCGCATGAAAAATCATCCATGGGGCCCACTTACGAAATATGAAAATTCCCTCGTGGGACAAGGATCATATGCTCAAAATTTGAGCATGTCCATCCCTCAAAACTAAGCCCAAAATAGTCCCCCAAAGTCAAGAGAAACCAAGAATTAAATACAGGAATCAACGGCATAAAGGACGGAAACTTACTAGTTTTAAGAAGGAAAGATGATCACGAACAAGAACCCAACAATCCTAGGTTATGGAGAATGATCCCACAACAATTCTTATGCTAGAAGCTCTCAATGATGGAGGAAAAATCATTGAAAATAATATAATAATGGAGGAGAAAATATTATATACTGTCAGGGGTCTTTTATCCCAAACGCGGGAACCCATCGCGAATGTGGTGAAGCACCTAAGAGACCAATTGTGATCGTGATGGTCTCCTTGCAAACGCGAAGAAGGACCCTGGGCTAGGTCCCAATGAGTTTTTTCATCTCGAACATAAAGTCTAGCTTGCAAATGTGATGTTCAAAAATATTAACCTTTACAAACACTCGGTCCTCATCGCGAACGCGATGAAGGACCTGTAACTGCACCAGTAGCTAAATAAACTAGCAACTTACTAAGTTAAAAATACTCAGATTGACCCTCGAGATTCATTCAAAATTCCACGCACGCAAATAAAATATTCTATCCTACCAAAAATGGTATTCCAAACACAACAGAATCGATAAAATTCCTAATGAAGATCATTTTGATAAAAAGTGGGTCCCACACCCAAAACATCCATTTTAATCAAAAGTCAACCAATAGCCCAAAATGAGTCCTTTTTCTTGTTTAACCTTTAAGGGTATGGAGGAGGTCTCTTTGGTAGTATGGTCGACACATTTCGCACAATAAGAGGGTCCTCTTCAATATCAATGGTCACTTGGGGAGGAGATTCAGCCTCCTCCCTCTCATCATCAACTTTAACATTTACTGGAACATTGGGTGCACCAAGATTCACCCTAATTTCAAGTTCTACAACATCTTTTTCATGAGCAGCCTCTTCTTCTTTGTCTCATGGATCCACAACGGGTTCAACACTAGGCTTCTTCACTGCAACATCCACCTTCTCTACCATACCACTCGTTCTTCCACTTCTAGTAACAACAGCCATAACATGAGCGTTATTTTTAGGATTGACTGTGGTGTTAATAGGGAGTGTTCCCTTTATTCCCGGATTTATTTGAGAGGATAGATGGTTCATTTGTGCCTCAAGATGCTTGATTGAGGTCGAATGAGAGCTCACGGTTTGATGAAGTGTTGAAATTTTGTTTTTGAGCTCACTAACCCCGGTATTTGTAGTTTCTACCTTCTTCAACACCAAGGAAAACATGTCCTCAATCTTTGAGTGCCCGGGATTGCTTGTGGTGGGTTGATATACAAGGAGTCTGACTTATTTGGAGGTATGAAAGGGTTGGAGCTCTGGTGATTGTATCTATCACCCTCTTTGTCACGGTTCCTCCAATTTCCATCTTGTTCCTTGTCCTTATCCAACCTTGATTCTCATCCCTCGGGCGATAATACCTGGAACAAGAACCAAGTGACAAGTAGCAAAGTTTACCATGCACGATAGTCATTAGCTTCTCATTATTAGCCTTGATCTCCGGTGTACTCACAGCATTCACGGTCTTAGCACCACCAACCCCCATCATATACTTGGCTAGCAAGTCTATTTGCACCATCATTTTTGCCATGGTCTCATCACTCTCTTTATCCTTTATTTTCATCTCATTTGTTAAGATAGATGTGGTCACTCTCGAGGTAGGAACATCCGCCTCCCTTTTGTGCCGATCTTGGTTAGTCTTGGTCATTCTCTCTAAAAGGGCGGAGGCAAAAGGAAATTATTGATCCATAACGGTACCACCTTCAAGATTGTTAGCCACTGACTTATTCATCGAGTTCAAGGATCTAAAGAAGCTTTGTAGCAAGACATTGTCCGCCAATCCATGGTTAGGACACAATACGAGCTTCTTTTTAAATCTCTCCCATGCCTCGTGTAAAGGCTCATCGGGAAGTTTGCGGTAGTTGGTAATGTCATCCCTCAACTGCATCATCCATGATGGAGGTAAAAATCTAGTAGTGAAAGCATCTACCAACTCATCCCAAGAGGTGATTGACCCATCCAACAATTCCTCCAACCACGTCGTGGCTTCCCCCGTTTGAGGAAGGGGAATAGGCAAAGTCGGATGGATTCTTGGGGTATATTTTTGAAGATGAATGGTTGGAATATCTCCACAAAGTTGCGGATGTGCCTATTTGCATCTTCCTGAGCTTCTCCTCCAAACATCCGCTTCATTTAAATAAGATGGAGCATTGTGCTAGTGATGTGGAACACCGCATTTCCAACCATTGTGGGTAGGCGGATTGCACCTACTCCCACTTGAATCACAGGTTCATTGGCTACATCCATGAACCCGTTAAGACTTATGTTGAAACTTTCATTATCGCCCACCTTGCTCATGGGCTGCCTAAGCAATGGACAAAAATAACAAACCAAATAAAAAGAACAAACACTCTACAAGGTGATTTCTATTCACAATCAAAGAGGTTATTCAACTCAATTACCTGTCAACGGTTCCAATTTTTGATAATGCTCAAATGTACTCTCCTAGGTGGAGGTATCAGCGATCGTTAAGCAAAACATATTTATATTACCCGACGGGAGTCGGGGTCGATCCCACAGGGAATTGGTGACTAGCCAAATGATTGTAAAGAAGAGACTTCACAATGAGAGTAGATTGTTTGCAATAATAAAAGTAAACGATTGGGGGAGAATTGGGAAATCTATCACAATTCGCAATTCAAAGTATGACAATAAAGTAAAAGCTGGTGTAAACAATGAGAGAGGACGACTAGGTATGTGTGTCAAATGGAACTCGAATATGGGTTAGGGTGCTTGCTCATTCATATAAATTCTCGTTAGACAAAGGTCCCTATAGTCCAAAGTTCACGCTTCGGAGCTAACGGCACTGACAAAATTTTCATCCAAGGCCATTTACTATGAATGTTGACCAAAGTTAACTCTTTCAACTTTTAAGAGTTTCAAAATAGGGAAATTGACTTAAAACACAAATGAACTGTTCGAGAATTGAACTAACTATCCCGACAAGTCATAAATGACCTATAGCCATTATGGGAAAGCTCAAAACATTAAAAATGCATAAAAATAGAGAAAATGACCTAGAGGGTCATTACAACATCTACTACTAAAAGAACTTTTGTCCTCAAAAGTTAGTAAAAAGAAGGTATTGGAAGGCTCAAAAAGGCAAGGATACTGGGCCCGCATATCATGCTTGATCTCCCAGGTAGCCTTCTTGATGGGACAATGTCTCCACTGAACCTTACAACCAAAATATCTCTAGACCTCAACCATCTAACATCCCAAGCTAAAATAGCCACAGGATCCTCCTCGATAGTCAAACAATCATCCAACTTAACTGAATACCATTGAAGTACATGAGACTCATTTGGAATGTAATGTTGAAGAATCAAAACATGGAATAAACGGTGAATAGCAGAAAATATTGGAGGCAAGGCTAACTCATAAGAAATCTCCAACTCATTGTAGAATATCAAATGACCTTATACACCTGATGCTGAGCTTGCCCCTTCTCCCGAACCACATCACGCCCTTTTATGGGCGATACTCAAACGAACACCTGGTCACCAACTCTAAACTCAAAAGTAGGATGCCTATAGTCAGCATAACTTTTCTACCAAATAAGTGCTGCCCAAAGTCTATCTTAAATCACCTGAACCTTTACCAAAGACTCCTATAACAAGTCAGTACCTCGTGGCCAGGCCTCGAAAGTATCAAACTACCTAATAGGAGACCTATATTGCCTACCATACAACGCTTTGAATAGAGCCATCTGGATACTCAAATCATAGCTGTTATTATCAAAAAACTCTGCTAAGGCTAGAAACTTGTCCCACTGACCTCCAAAGTCCATAACACAAGCCTAGAGCATATCTTCTAGAACTTGAATAGTTTGCTTGGACTGGATATTGATATAGGGGATGAAATGTTATGCTAAGACCAAACCAGGTACCCAAATCCTTCTAAAAATCCCTCCAAAAGTGTGAGGTAAACTGAATACTTCTATCTTAAATAATAGACATCGGAACCCCATGAAGATGGACTATCTTTTGCACGTAGATCTGAGCTAACCTCTTGGTACTGTAGGAAAACTGAATGGGTAGGAAGTGTGCAAAGTTAGTAAGCTAATCCACAATGACCTAAATGCTATCAAAACACCAAAAAGTATGCGGTAACCTAATCACAAAATCCATAGTAATCTTCTCCCACTTCCACTTAGAAATGGGTAACCTCTGAAGAAAACCACTAGGTCACAAGTGCTCGAATTTACCCTGCTGACAGTTCAAGCACCAACATATGAAGTCTGATATATCCCTTTTCATACCACTCAATAAGTAATGCTGCCTCAAGTCTCTATACACCTTAGCTACCCCAGGATGAATAGAATATCTTAAATAATGAGCCTCCTACAATATCAACTTAATTAAGTCTTCAACCCTCAGAACGCAAATATGAACCTCAAATCTCAATGTACCCTCTGAATCTAAAGCGGACTTTAGGCTTTGGTGCTCAATACCTAATCTTGAATCCCACATAATTGACTATACTCAAACTGCCACTTTTGAATCTGCGCCAACAATGTAGAATATCCTTGTACTTGAGCAAAAACCCTCCAAGTGTCAAAAATATCAAGTCGAACCAATCTATTGGCTAAGAACTAGATGTCCAAGGCCAATGGTCACTCTAAAGCTGATAGGAAATCTATTCAAGTATTTAGATAGCTCCATTTGAGGCTTTATATGGTAGGTAGTGCATATCTCTGGTGGGTTTGTTAGATGCCTTTGAGGTTAGACCTTGGGGTACTGACTTGCTTTATGATTAGATTGATAGAGTTAGGGTCATTCAAGAGAGACTATGTACTGTCCAAAGTAGGCAGAAGAGCTATGTTGACTGGAGGGTTTGAGACTTAGAGTTTATGGTAGCTGACTGTGTGTTCCTTCAAGTGTCGCTCACAAAGGGCGTGATGAGGTTGAGTAGGAAAGACAAGCTAAGTAATAGGTTTATTAGGCCATTTGAGATCCTTCATCCCATTGGGGAGGTTGCTTATGAGTTGTCCTTGCCTCCTGCTCTTTCAGGTGTTCATCCTATTTTCCATGTTTCTATATTGCGATGTTATATTCCAGATAAGTCTTATGTGCTTCAGTTGGATTAGGTTCAGTCGGATGAGTCCTTAGCCTTTGAGGAGGAGCCAATTGTTATCTTGGATAGTTAGGTTTGGAAGTTTAGGTCCAAGAAGATTCTGTCAGTTAATGTTCAGTGGTAGAATCTTCCTATGGAGGAGGTTACTTAGGAGATCAATATTGACATGCGGACAAACTATCCTCACCTTTTTCAGCCTTCAGGTACCTTTCTTTCTTTAACTTTCGAGGACGAAAGTCCTTTTAGTAGTGGATGTTGTAATGACTCTCTAGGTCATTTTCTTAATTTTCATGCTTTTTCTGTGTTTAGAGCTTTCGCACAGTGGCCACAGGTCATTTATGACCTGTCAGGACTTACGGTTTGGTTCCTGGGTAGTTTGTTTATGTTTTAAGCCCATTTCCCTATTATGAAACTCTTATAGCAAGAAAAGTTGACTTTGGTAAATATTTCAAGAATATAACCTCCGATGGAAATTCCATCAGTGTTGTTAGCTTTTGAACGTTGATTTTGGGCTAGTAGGACCTTTGGTTTAGGTCCCAAGGCTTCTGGACTTATTTTGGGCTATAGGGTTTCCTTTTGGTAAAAATTGATTTTTGAGCGTGGAGCCTACTTTTCATTAAAATAATCTCTGTTAGGGATTTTATTGATTTCATTAAGTTCGAAATGATGTTTTTGATAGGGTAGCATAGTCCATTTACGTTTGCAGGACCCGAATGAATCCTGAGGATCCATCTGAGGAATTTTGAAGTGTTGAGAATTGCTGGTTTTGCAGGTTGTTGTTGCAGGGTCACTAAACCCTTATCCTATATAGAGGGATGGCTACCTATGTGATTCATGCATATGTGGTGTTCCCACCACATTTTCAAAGAAGGGTCCAGTAACCCAACCCCAAATCCTTTTCCGCATACGCGAGAGCTGGGCTGCATACGCGGTGAGATCCTCACCTACGCAAAAGAGGACCCCTTGAACCTATATATTCATTTTACTTCATTTTCTCCTCCATAATTCTGAAATCCTCCATTGTTTAATATCATTAAGGGCTGGTTGTGGAGCTCGTTTTTATCCCAAATATTCTACTATGTTCATCTTATTTCCCCTACTCTTTTCTCGTTGTTTAATTCACGTTATCTTCCGTTTGTTCCATTTTAAATCCTTTTTGATCAAGTGGACATTCGGGGATATTTTGGGCACTGAAATGAGTCATGTTTGCATTCAAAATTTGGGCATGGGTTTAGAAATCTGCTGCAAATATAATTGTGAAATTTTGTTTTTTGTTTTATTGCACGGGCCCCGAGGGTCATTTTCTGACCCTATTTCTAGCTTGAAATTTCATATAGCAATATGGTTGTTGATTTTCACATTTTGATGTGTAGATTGTGTTTGTGATATCGTGGTAGCATTTTGAGGCTATCCGAAAGAGGAAGACACACGATTGACATTTCGTGCTTGCAGTTTAGTCTTGAGGTAGGTTACAGTTTATTTATTCTAGAAATGGTTTTGTTAGATTTTTATATGTTATGAGTTTCATGAATGTTAGGGTAGGTTTTAGGTTAGAATTAGGCTTAAATAATGTTTTTTACTTATTTTGGCCATTTCTAAGACTGTAGAATAGCACTATAATGTTTATCATTAGTTTAGGGGCTTGTAGATTTCCTGTGGCTAGCCTAGAAACCTTAGAGTAATTTTAGGAGGTTTTAGAGGTAGAGTAGGTGTCTTGTTTTATTTTTGTATTATTGTTCCATTTTTTTGTCATTATTTGCCGTTAAATTGTGTAACTATAGGCCCGAGGCCATAGCTTTGGACTGTGATATGCCCAAATTACACCTCCAAAAGAAGCATACAGCGATCGTTGTTCAAATATAGAACCTAACCAAGGTTAGGGTCGATCCCACAGGGAATATGGTAGGATCTCGGTCAACTGTGTGCATTCGCGCTCTTAGCCGTCTTATTTCCCTAAAGAGGGGGGGGGGTTAAGTAACAATTAATGTTAGTAAATTATTAAGTAACAAGTTATCAACAAGTATCAATATTGTTGTGATTTAGAGAGTAAATGGACTAGGACTGTGTTCCCCATGAGTTCATAACGATATAGGCATTGTACTAGAAATCTGTTCTGGTGCTTAGCATGAAAGGTCGGTAAGTTAGGTTCACCTAAATGGTTGGTCCCCTAGATAGATGAATTTCACCATGCAACTTGGTCCGTCTACGGATGTATGCTTTACTAACCCTTACCTTTAACCCCATATTAGTTATTCCTGGACAAGGTCAAGCTATTAAATGAGGGTTGATAGCCTCAAATCTCAGTTGTAACCAACCTTTTTTCCATTCGTTACCTCCTTGGTCTGGAAAGTAAGAATAAGTCAAGTTCTAATGTTGGCCACCGTTAAAAAGCAATCAAAGCAAAGGGAAGAACAATACATACATAAACATCATCCTAGAATTGCTAAGCACTTTTCCTACTTTGTTAATACGTCATGGTTCCCACAACCCTAGTTGTGGATTTAGCTAATCATGTTCATAAGTAAATAATCATAAGTAGTTTAAGAATTCAGGATCATAAACTTACTGATAACGCCCAAACTACACCTCTAATCAAAGAAGCGTAAGCGGTCGTAGTCAAATATAGAACCCAACTAAGGTTGGGGTCGATCCCACAGAGAATATGGTGAGAGTTAAGTCTTTAGTGAAGTATGTGACTAGTCGTCAATAGTTTTCGGTAAATAGGGGGGGTTTTGTGATCAATATTTGTAAACAAAACAAACACTTAACGTATGAATGATAATCAATAGGAGAGAGAGAACTAGGGAAGTGTTTACCATGGCGTTAGTAACAAAGTCGATTCTAGGCTTAACGGGGTTCTTTCTATATGCGTGTCACGATGCGATTGAATTAATGGTATTGTCTAAACGTTTCTCAACCAAATAGACAAATTTACTTTTCAATTCTCTCGAACTTGAAAAGGTGTGCTTTTAGATTCCAATCCTAAACATCAAGTAGATTAATCTAGTTACAACATTAATCATAAGACGAGAGTTAGTAGTCTCGAATCCTCGTCGTTAATCAAGTTTCCCGGTTTTAATCTCTTTACTCAAGCAAATTAAACCTAGGCATGTTCTAATGTTTGCAACCACTAGAAACGTTACATAACGAATGATTAACAACGTGACAACATACATATTTAACCCGTCGCTACCCGAAATCTATATTGCTACTTTTGCCATGGCTCCCACAACCCTAGTTGTGGGAGGTTTAGTTAATCATGCTCTAAAGAAAAGAGAAGAGAATTGTATTCATAACAAAGAGAAGGGATTCTTACAATATAATGAAAACCAATCTTCAATTATTCCAAGAACAAGAAAAACCAAGATCCCAAGAACAAATCAAGAACACGAATTCAAGAAGTGTAAAACGTGTTTCTTGATCTCCAAGTCTCTCCTAAAACTATTGGGAGAACTATATTAAAAAGCTTGACTAATAAAATAAACCTAACATAGGGTATTTATAGGAGTCTAGGAAACAAATCCCAAAAAACGCTCGGATTCCGCGTAACCGACTGCCCAGGTGTGACGGCCAGGCTGACGGACCGTCACTAGCTTGACGGACCGTCGCCTGGACCGTCACCACTAGGCAGTGGTGCTGCCTTGGTGTGACGGTCACTGTGACGGACCGTCACATGTGTGACGGGCCGTCACTCAGTCCGTCACTCTTATCCAGCATGCTCTTTTTCGCGTATTTCCTTCCGTTTCCATGTTTGTCTCCATTTCCTGAAAATACAACATAAAAACATCAAAAACGACAACGGTTGCTTGAAAACGTACGATTGTTCTTAGTTTAAAGGAGTCGAAAGTGCCGTAAAATGGCGGCACATCACTTACGATAAGAAGTAAAGAAATCCGAAAACTTGAATAATTGGAGAAGAATCAAGAATCAAGAACTATGAATGTGTTAATCTCTCAAAACCAAGAACAAATCAATACCACGTGTTTAAGAAAATGTTTCCTACAAAATATAGATCATAAAAAAGTAAAAGAAAACCTAGGAAAGTTATTCATAGTCATCACAAATCATATCCTAAACAGACAAGGAAAACTGGATTCGGCAACTTCCACGGACACAATCCACGGTCCATGGAAATTTCTACGGGTCGTAAAACCTATTCGTGAAACTCAGGCTCCTTGAAATCTTGCATGTTCACTTCAACGAGTTCACTTTATGGTTTATGGATTACTTTACGGCTCGTGGATTACTTTACGGCTCGTGGATTGGTCTCATGGATCTCAAAGTATTTGCCTTTTTACAGCTTTACTTCCACGAAGTTGTTACACGGATCGTGGATTGATCCACGGCTTGTGGAATTGGATCGTGGATCTCAAACCTTTTTATCATCCTCTGATCAGGTTCCACGGACAAGAATGATGACTCGTGGAAACCTCTCGTAGAACTCAGGCTTCAGGCACCATCTGCAGTACTCTTTCCACGACTGACTTCCACGACTCGTGGATGTTTTCACGGATCATAGATTTGAGTTATGGAAGTTAGTTCTATCCTACTTTGCACTCTTTTTTCTGTACTTTGCCTCTGAACCTTGTGTTCCTGCAAACAACTCAAAAACACATCAAATCTACTAAAAATTGCTAAAGAACATACTCCAATTCCAAGTTTTAATCGTTGAAAGTGCAAAAACCATGGCACATCAAAACCCTCAACTGAAAACCATTGCTTGTACTCAAGTGACAAAACAAAACTATACTAGAACGATGCTTAAGCAAAATAAAACTAGGAACTATAGCAGTCACATGGTTCAAATAGTTCAGCTCATAACCAATGCCCCTCTCCTTCTTAGTATAAAACAATTGCACATGTACCGTTCATCAAGACAACACAAGAGGATCCATGGATGACATAACGATATCAATAGACAAGCTAGCATACACAGATGACACTTACACCAATAGTCAGTGATCAATGTTACTCCAGTACCCTAACTACAAAGAAGTCCCAATCATACAGTGAAGCATTTAATATCTAGGAATGAACTAGAACACTCAAACTCACACTCATAAAGAAGTTCAAGCAATGCATGCACAATACCATAAGCTTGCCCTTATTTTCTATGCCTCGGTTTTAAAACAGTTGGACTAGGATCACTATAGGACTTTACTCGGCTTGTAACGTAGGCTTGGGGGCGGGTATGGTATATGTGAGAAATAGGGATTACGCCCTCCTCGACACTACGCTATGTTTCTTCCACTCTCAGACCACTCTTTTTTTCCTCCCTTGTTCTCCCTTTTTCATTCTTTCTTTTTCATCAAGTGGCGGGTGCGGCTTTCATTTCAAACTCACCTTCTTTTTCATCATATTTTCTTTTTTTCTTTCTTTTCTCTATTTTTTTTTCTTTTTCTAGAACACACGCCACACCTGTTATGTTTTTTTTCTCCTTTTTAATCACTAACCTTTTATTTTCATATCCCATACTTCTCATTTACCTCCACAATAGCCACCCTCAACTTAGGCGATTTGCCTGAGTTGAGGTGCACAATGTCCAAGGAGGGACCAGGGCCAAACTAAAGGTTCATAGAAAATAGGTAAGGTGAATAGGCTAAATAAAAAAAGGGTCAATTTCGGCTCAAAAGCAGGGATCAAGGGATATTAAATTCATTTGGATGGTCATTTAGGTTAAGTGGACTATTTCAAAAATGGACTATGATTCTTTCCTAACCAACTATCCAACAGCGTAGGCAAAACTAACCGGGCAAGTTCTGGATTGGCACACAATGCAAGAACAATAAGAATTCATCTCACACGCACATGGCACAAAGTAAAACAACCAATTGCTAACTTATCAGGTTCATTCCCTAGCTTAAGCTATTCATCACATCGATAATAATAATGTCATGCACATATCCATTCCAGTCAGTCTATCAAAAATAACTAATTATGTCATATAAAATTTGGAGAGGTCTCTATTTTTAGTCAAAATCAGACCATAGACTATGAGAAGTTCATATTCTTCTTTTCTTACACACAACCTATCTAAACATGTTGGTTCAACAAAAATAAAGGTCCATGGGGAAAGAACACAACAAGAAAACCCCACTAACTTGGATACTCAGTGGTACCCATTTGGGTTGCCTCTCAAGTAGCGCTTGATTTAATGCTACAGCACGATGCGGGTGTCTTGGCTACTCAGACTTTTCCAATATACCCATCAAAAACACACAGACGGCTTCCCCTACCCCATCAAAAAAGAATGTGCATTTTCCTCAATGCACCAAGAAAAGTAAATATGTAAGGAGGCGGGAACATACTTGTAGCGCCTAGGTGTCAGCATTTGATGATAGACACAAGGCCTGTGGTATGGCAACCATAGCAGAAATAGTGGCAGCGGCGATGGCCATTGCGCTCAATGGATCAGCAATTGTAGGGACAACAGTAGGTGCCCTACCAGTAGTGGCAGACTCTGGAATATCAAAAGTAGATGATCCAGCTCCTCAATTAACTGGAGCCAAACTAGTGGACTCACCCTGAAGTCTATGCTGCTTTGCCTCCTCATGAACTCGCATCTCGTCTAAGGATAGTCGCATGGCAGTAGCGGTGTCTCTTTTTATCCTCTTTGGATCTGACTCACTTACCGATGGCACCTCAGTGCGCACTCTCTTTTCTCTAGCACCCATAAGAACAGGCTCCTTCTTAGCAAACAAATCAACCACCCAGTGCAGAACCGCTAGGACCATAATGGGGATGGAAGGTACAACAGGAGTGTGGCTAGTATCGATAGATCTAATCTCCTCTCTGAGCCGTGCCATCTCCTCATGTATTTGTCCTAAATTGGGTCTCTGTATAGTATGCAACCGAGTATTCACTCGGTGCTCAAATCCATATATTCTCCCAGACATCTCACAAGTGACCCGATCTATCTCATACTGCACCCTAGCCTCAATGGTTGCAACAGTGGACCTCACCCAAGGCTTTAGCTGATCCAATAAGGCATTCACTTTCTTCTATGTATTGGTCTGGTGCATAATCAGATTCTGGAGAAACTTTGCAGTGATGGTAACCATACCAAAAGAAGATGTACACGGGGGTGTTGTAGAAATACCTACTGGTGGCTGGGAAGTCGAGGGCATAGATACTGAAGTTGTGGTACCCTCGGCAGCTATACTCACCCCTATATCAGGAATATCTAATAGGTCTCTCGCTACCTAAGATCCCTCAACTCTCACCATTCCAGGTGAAATTAAGGATGAAGCTCGCCTGTGTTCAACCGGGTTAGTATCATCCTTTGTCAACCCGACATCCTGTGTTTGAGTCACCTCTATTGTGTGGTCCACATCATGCATCCTCGAGAGTGCCAAGTCCATGCATAGGCTGTAAATCAATCAGGGAAAAGGTATGCTGGTATTGGGTCTGAATGCCTGCTCATGAATCTACTCAAGGATGTAGTGGGAGAAATTTATATCATAACCAGCCATAATGTTGGCTACTAGTATTGCGTGGTCATGTGTCAAAGTATTATCTGCCTGAGTCAGACAGATGCAAAACTGGAAAATGGCCCACCAAAACTTTCTGGCAAAGTCCAAGGACTCCTTTTTGATATTGGCTCTATGAACCCATTCTGCATTCTTGCCATTTTCTGCTATGTATCCTGCAACACATCTTAATAGATCATCTCTCTGAGTTGGGTCCCTCATTTTATGTTTATCTTTGACCGTCTTCATTTTGTATTTAAACTAAGCTGTGTCAATATGTAGCTCATGCTCTGGCCCAAACAAAAAGCGCAGGAGAGTGCACTCAGATATATAACAAGTGCATGTCTCACCAAGGTGCTGGTGAGTGGGGGCAGATCCTGGTATTTCTGCCTTGACTGAAGGAGTTGACTGCCTATGGCTTTATACGAGGCATAAAATTCCTAAACTATCTCAGGACAGTAGCTGCCTGAAGGCTCAGCCATCCAACCACACTAGTAGTGGGTAAATATAGCATGGATATCTGGTATGAATGCTAAGCCCTCGGTCCGGATCTACGGCTCCTCAAATATGCCCCTTTTGGGCAAACCTCTCTTAGATGGGGTTGCACCCTGAATATATTTGTCCCTCGTGCTCGGAACACACCATCTCCAATTTTCTCGAGCCTCAGGTCTCTATACCCTATCTGCCTCTTCTCGTATCTAAGTCTCGGCTTCCAAAGTGGCTGGACTGCTGGAAGATTTATCACCAGAGTCAGACTCAGCATTGTCAGACTCTTTATCTTCCCCAGTCCCAGTCCCAGTGTTACTCTCCTGGTTACTATCTCCTTCATCAGATGACCCATCTCTCTCTTCAGTCTGAGAAGAAGTGGTCGATGCCTGTGGTGCAACTGTTAGGGCTAGGTATAGTGCTGCCTCTTTAACCACCTGTATTTGTGTCCCTCACCTCGTAGTCTAAGACACCACATTGGGGTCTGGCTGGATGTCATAGACCTTTTCAAACCCACTCTTTTTAGCTTGTTCGGGCTATCTATGAGTTTAGTTTTGAATCTATGAGCCCCTTCTTTAATTTCTTTCATTGTGTGGGATTTACCCATCTTTGGGGTGTTGTTTGGCAGCATGGTACCTGCCGGGGGGAATATCAGTATACCAGAAGCAGGAAAACCAAAAAAAATCAATTTTTTTGTAGTTAGGGATCCACGAGTAGGTTTTATGGCCAGTGCAATGAACCATGACTCGTGAACACCCCTCGTGGTTCTCAGGAAAAATTAACTACTTACATGTCTGAGTTCTACGAGTGGCATCTATAACTCATGGTTTGATCCATGACTCATGGATGCCCCTCATAGAAATCAGACAATTTTGACTGTCTACATGTCTGAGATTCATGAGTGCCATCCACGACTCATGATTTGATCCATGGCTTATAAATGACCCTCATGAAAATCAGACTTGAGAACAGTCCTCTAAACTTATTTCTATGAGTGCATTCCACGGTCCGTGGAATGAACCATGACCCGTAGAATGCCCTTGTTATCACTGTAACAGTAGAAAACCAAACTTTTTTCAATTTTGTTCATTCTTTCAACCACTTTCAACACATAGACACAACAATTACAAGCATAAACCAAGTATTAACTCCACAACTTTCATCCCTTAGGGTTTTTACTAATTAAATCACACAAGATGCACCCTAGGTCAAGTTATTCAACCAACAATTCAAAATAAGGTTGGAATTTGACTTCATACCTTAGAATATATTGGAAGGACTTGAGTGAATACTTGTGGTGTTAAGCAACAACCTCGACCTCTTGACCCGGGACTTTCTTTTCCCAGGTGTGTCAATTTTGGCAATCTTGGTAAAGAAATAGGGCAAAATTCATATGGAAGGGGGGAAAGTTGGGCAAAAGCTTGGGTGATAAGGGGACAAAGTTGAGGAGTTTCTTTTCGAAGGAAGCTTCGGATTGTTTTTGATATTCAAAATGGGGGAAAATTTTAATTTGGGAACGATTTAAAAAAAGAGAGGTTGCAGGTCAGGTCCCCATCGGATTGACATAATTTAAAAGAAAACTTACTTGAGTTCCATGAGAACATTTCATGTGTCATGGGTTGAACCACGGTTCATAGAATAGGCTCGTGGAACAAGTCCTGCCACCTAGTTTTTTGTCTGCTTTCTACGAACTAAAACCATGACTCATTTTTTGATTAACGGTTCATGGAACTAGTTTGTAGAACCTATTCTGCAGATGAATAATTCCTCTGATTTCTATAACCAGAAACCACGGCTCATGGTTTAAACCACGAATCATGGAACTGGTTCATAGATTTTATTCTGCACTTGGCCAAATTCACCTGATTTCCACGAGTAGGATCTACGACTCATGGTTTGATTCATGATCCGTGAATCCTCCTCATGGAACCTCACTTAACTATTTTTCTAATTTTATCTTTTCCAGAACCTTTCCTCCTCTTGTCCTTTCACACACAACAAACATTAGCCTTGGGTTTCCTCCCAAGCAGCACTTGATTTAATATCGCAGCACGACGCAGGTCACTTGACTACTCAGACTTCATCAAGTTTCCTTATGGGTTGCCTCCCATGCAGTGCCTGATTTAACATTACGACATGACGCAGGTCACTTGACTACTAAGATTTTATCAAGTTTCCTCATGGGTTACCTCCCATGCAGCGCCTGATTTAACATCGCAGTATGATGCATGCCACTTAACTTCTCAGATTTCATCAAGTTCCTTGGTTACTAAGAATTCACCAAGGGTCCAAACTTCAATAGCTTTCAGCTCCTCTGTCATTCCCAAATAAGCCTTGATACGCTTACCATTTGCTTTAAACCTCTTGCCCTCATGATTTTCAAGCTTTACGGCACCATGTGGGAATATTTGTACCACTTTGAATGGTCTAATCTATTTGGACTTAAACTTGCCAGAAAATATGCGAAGTCTAGAATTGACCTGTAGGACTAAATCACCCGGCTGGAAATCTCTCTTCCCAAACTTCCGGTCATGATACAACTTCATCTTTTCTTTGTATAAGGCTGAACTTTCATAAGCGTTGAGGAAAAACACATCTAACTCATTCAACTGCCCAAGTCGCTGAAATGATGTTGCAGACCTGTCTAAATTCAACTTCTTTAGTGCCTACATGGCCTTACGCTCAATCTCAACTGGTAGATTACATGCCTTCCCAAACACAAGCTGATATGGTGACATACCTATTGGTGTCTTGTACGTAGTCCGATATGCCCATAAAGCATCATCTAGTTTCCTAGACCAGTCCGTTCTATTTGCATTCACAGTCTTTGATAGGATTGACTTTATCTTGCGGTTGGAAACCTCAACTTTCCCACTAGTCTGAGGATGGTAGGGGGTTTCAACCTTGTATTTCACTCCATACTTCTCAAGCAAAGCATGAAACAACTTATTGCAAAAGTGAGACCCTCCATCACTAATAATCGCCCGTGTTGTACCAAATCTGGAAAAAGATGTTCTTTTTCAAGAACACTGTGACGCACTTGCCTTCATTACTAGGAAGCTCAACCTCCTCCACCCATTTAGATACGTAGTCAATAGCCACCAATATGTACTTTATATCATTCAACATCACAAAAGGACTAATGAAGTCAACACCCCACACATCAAACAGTTCAACCACAAGGATGGGAGTGAGAGAAAGGCTCATGCTTCCTTGATATACCACCTTCTTTCTGACACCTATTGCAAGCCCTAGAAAAATAATGAGCATCCTTGTAGAGGGTCGGCCAATAGTAGCCGTGTTGCAAGATCTTATGAGCTGTTCAGATACCACTATGATATCCCCCAAGAGGGGATGAGTGACAAGCTTCCAATATATCCATCATCAACGAATCATTGTGTGAACATATACACGAAACAAAAATGGCTCATCCTAGAAAAATTTCTTAACATCAGACATGAATTTCTTTGCTGGTGGACAGACCTATCAGGAGGCACCATATCACTTGCCAAATAGTTGGCAAAGTCTGCAAACCATGGAATCAGATCCTGGGAGGCAGCCAACACTTGCTTTTCTGGGAAATAATCATCAATCTCTAGCTCATCATTCATTTTCAGCATCACTTCTTCCTCTAATCTTGACAAGTGGTCTTCTACTTGATTTTCTGTACCCTTACGGTACTTAACCTTAAAGTTGAATTCTTGTAGCAGCAACACCCATCTAATCAGTCTAGGATTTGCATCCTTCTTTTCCATGAGGTACCTAAGAGTTGCATGGTCAGTGTGCATAATTACCTTAGTTCCAAGCAAATAAGATATGAACTTCTCAAATGCAAAGACCATATCAAGAAGCTCTTGTTCTGTCACTGTATAGTTCTTTTTAGCAGGGTTAAGTGCTTTGTTAGCGTAGTATATAGGATGGGGAATCTTTTTGCATATTTGGCCTAGGACTTCTCCTAGCGCCAATCCACTAGCATCGCACATAACCTGAAAAGGCAGAGAACAATCAGCTGAAGTAATAATGGGTGCGGAGATCAACTTTTGCTTGAGGCATTCAAATGCCTTCAGACATGCATCATCAAAAACAAACTTCACTTCCTGCTCCAATAATTTGCACAAGGGGTGTGAAATTTTAGAGAAGTCTTTTATGAACCTGAGATAGAAACTAGCATGTTCTAAAAAGCTTCGGATACCTTTCATAGAAACTGGAGGAGGTAACTTTTCAATCACCTCTATCTTTGCTTTGTTGACTTTAATACCTTTCTTGGATATTCGATCGCCAAGCACTATGCCCTCTTTGACCATGAAGTGACACTTTTCCCAATTCAGCACTAAGTTACATTCTTCACATCTCTTCAGCACACAACTCAGATGAGCCAAACAATCATCAAAAGAGTCACCAACTAAAGAAAAATCATCCATGAACACATCAATAGTGTCTTCCACCATATCTGAGAAGATCAACATCATACATCGCTAAAATGTTGCCAGTGCATTGCATAACCTAAATGACATCCTTTTGAAGGCAAACGTTCCATATGGACAGGTGAAAGTGGACTTCTCTTGGTCTTCAAGAGAAATCGAGGTCTGATTGTATCCTGAATAACCTTCAAGAAAACAATAACATCCTCTAACAACAAGACAGCCTAATATCTTATCCATGAATGGCATCAGAAAATGGTCTTTCTCGATCCAAGCATTCAGCTTTCTGTAGTCCATGCATACACGCCAACTTGTGACTGGCCTCATGAGAATCAACTCATTCATAGCATTAGGAACAATAGTGATTCCACCTTTTTTATGTACACACTGAACTGGGCTGACCCACTTGTTGTCTGCAATAAGGTAAACCATGCCTGCATCTAGCCACTTGATGATTTTTTTCTTGACAACCTCTTGCATAGGTTGATTCAACTTATACTGGTGCTCAATACTCGGAATGCAATCTGCCTCGAGCTAAATTTTGTGAGTGCAAATTCTAGGTGAAATCCCAATAATGTCAGCAATAGACCAACCAATGGCCCTCTTGAACTTTCTCAGAATAGAAACCAAAGATTCAACCTACCCTTCCTCTAAGTCTACAACAATAATAACTCGCAAGGTGTCATTAACTCCTAAAAACACATATCAAAGGTGGGAAGGAAGTGCTTTGAGCTTCAAGGATGGAGACTCTTTAATGGATGGTCTAGCTGGTGGGATCTGACAATTCTTTAGGTCCAAATCAAGCTTATTCTGAGCATAAGTATAAGACCCCATACCTGCAAGTGCTTCTACCATATCATCATATTCATCAATATCATCTCCGTCAAAAATCATGATAACAGCTGCAAGTGCTTCACACCAAGTCTCTCTTCAACGGGCACTATTAGCCGCTCTTCATCAACCATATCTATAACTGATACTATGCGTATGTAATTATGATGTTTCATAGACTGGCAGACATTGAAAGTTACCACCTCATCATTATGTCTAAATTTCATCTACCTAGTCTCCAAGTCAACCAAATCACGTCCAGTGTCAAGGAATGGGCATCCCAAGATAATGGGAACCTCAAAATTCACCTCACATTCAAGAATCACAAAGTCTTTAGGAAAGATAAAGGTTTCAACTTTTACAATTACATCATAGAGAATCCCCACTAGCCTTTTCACCATGTTATCTTCCATAAGAAGTCGCATTGTAGTCGGTTTGGGGAATCCCAAGCCCAACTGTTTGAATATTACTAGTGGCATCAGATTAATACTAGCTCCTAGATCACACAACGCTTTTGCAAAGTAGAATGCTTCAATCGTGTAAGGAATAGTGAAAGCTCCGAGATCTTCCTTTTTATGCACCAGAGAATGGAAGGCTATTGCACTACAATGGTGCAAATTATCAACTGGCTCAAAACTCACAGTTCTTCTTTGTTACTAGATCCTTTATGAACTTCGCATATCCAGGCATCTGCTTCAATGCTTCAACCAAGGGAATATTTTTAGAAAGTTATTTCAGCATGGAGATGAAATTGTGATATTTACCTTCCTCATCCTTCTTGATCAATCTATGTCAGTAAGATGAAGGAGGCAATGGTATGGGCTTTAAGACCTGTGGAACCTCCTTTTTCTTCTCATTGGCATCTGTGGACTTCTTCTCAATCAGACTTTCATCACCACCATTTTCCTTTGAATTGACTACAATCTTGGCATTATCTTTTTTAGGCTCGGTCATCTTATTAACAACTATAGGAATAGGAGGATCAACAGTCTATTTCCTACTTCGAGTAGTCTCCGCCATACAATGCCTATTATTTTTCAGATTCTGGACTGTATTACTAGGAAGTGTACCCTTCTAATATGGATTCAAGGTCATAGACATCTAATTTAACTATTTCTCAATTTTCTTGATGGTGATGGCATGTGACTCTACTTTCTGATTCATGCATGCATTGTCAGCATGCATCTCTTTCAAATTACCATTAGCCGAATCCACCTTATGCAACACCTTGGCCAATATCACTTTGACTGTTGGCTGCTCAGATCATGCTTCACATTTTCCAGAAGGGATATAAAGGCCGCTTCTATCATTCTTGTATCCATCCCTCTTATTCCAGTCACCATCCCTGTCTCTACCCCTGCTCCTGTCTTTATAGCCAGACCGGTTGTAGTTGTCATCTCTATCTCTTTTAAGTCCTTTATTTCCTTGACCATTGACCTGGAAACCCGCCACTTGACCATTCAAATAATTATCTTCTTCATCAGATTCGGGCCCATCCTACCTTGGTGCTTTACCATGTGAACCTACAACATCCACCCTCTCTGCTCCATTATTAAGGATTTGTTTCACAATCAGATCTATACTTTTCTTTAATACTGTGACATCTTGTCTAATCTCCTACAATTCCTTATGGCCTATGGATGTCCCAACCGCATAAGTTCCTGCCAAACTCTCAACCTCTCTCGTAAGCTAGACCCTATTCATCTTGGTAACTTTATCAAGCCTCTCAAAAGCTTTGATTTAATTATTCTCCATGAACGCTCCCCCAATGACTGTATCAGCTACTTCCTTGGTGTTTCATTCAGTTCTCTATATAAGATCTCTATCAAGTGCTCCAAGGGGATCTTGTGATTCGATACTTGTTTCAGCTTCTTATTGAACCTAAGCCATGTTTTATATAGTGCCTCGATGGGTAACTGCTTGAAGTTATATATTTCCTACTAGAGCTGCAACATCTTTGATGGAGGAAAGAACCTCTCCAGAAATTGACTTCTCAACTCTAGACATGTGTACATTGAGTTATCAGGTAATTCAGTAAGCCAAAGTGTTGCTTCTCCAGTCAAAGAAAATGGAAACATCCATAATCTGATAGGATCTTAATATACTCATGGCAGATTGTAAGTTGTACATATCCCCACAAAGTTCACCAAGTGTAAATTCGCAGAATCAATAGCCTTGCAAGCAAATAATCCCTTTAGGTTCAGCAAATGGATCATAGTGCTTGTAATGTCAAACTTTGTACCATCGGGTAGTGGTGGCAATACTATGGGGCCTGTTGTCCCTGCTCCATATATATCATCATCATCAATATTGTAAAGTAGGATGTGTCAGGGTTGCTAAAACTGGCGACCCCTATTCCATCTCAGACCAACCAAATTCTGATGTATATTGCGTCTAGCTGCATCATCTCTCACAGCTTGAGCATTCAGTATGGCTTGATGAGTGGTTTCTTGCCTTTATTAACTTGCTTGCTTAGCTGCAGCATTTCAATTTGCTAAGTTTGTGGCAACCTGAGCATCATGCCTGATTTGGGCATCTTCTTCTGCCTGTTGCTTTTGCTATTCTTCGTTCAACATCCGGGTTGTGGCCTCTTCCGATGTCTCGACAAATACCTCATTTACCATGTTTCTCAGAGTTCATTGGAGTTCGAGGTCAAATGGAATCAGGGTATTGCCTTGGCTCCCTGTGCTGGGCATGCACAAGTGTGCAACCTGTGGGACAAAACAAAAACAACAAAAAAAATTAAATCAGGAAATAAGGACTAAGAGTCAAATAACACAATTTCTCTTAATCCTAAACCATATTCCCTAGCAACGGTGCCAAAATTTGATACGCCTAAATTACACCTCCAAAATAAGCATAAAGCATTCGTTGTTCAAATATAGAACCTAACCAAGGTTAGGATCGAACCCACAGGGAATATGGTAGGATGTTAGTCAACTGTGTGTATTCGCGCTCTTAGCCGTCTTATTTCCCTAAAGTTTTTTTAAGTAACAGTTAATGTTTGTAAATTATTAAGTAACAAGTAATCAACAAGTATCAATAACTGTTGTGATTCAGAGAAAAGATAGACTAGGACTGTGTTCCCCATGAGTTCATAACTCTGTAGGCATTGTACTAGCAATCTATTCTGGTGCTTAGCATGCGAGATGGGTAAGTTAGGTTCACCTAAATAGTTGTTCCCCTAGATAGATGAATTTCACCATGCAACTTGGTTCGTCTATGGGTGTATGCTATACTAACTCTTACCTTTAACCCCATATTAGCTATTCCTGGACAAGGTCAAGCTATTAGATGGGGGTTTATAGCCTCACATCTCAGTTGTAACCAACCCTTTTCCCATTCGTTACCTCTTTGGTCCAGAAAGTAAGAATAAGGCGAGTTCTTACGTTGGTCACCGTTCAAAACCAATCTAAGCAAAGGGAAGAACAATACATGCATAAACACCGTCCTAGAATTGCTAAGTACTTTGCCTACTTTATTAATAAATCATGGTTCCCACAACCCTACTTGTGTATTTAGCTAGTCATGTTCATAAGTAAACAATCAAAAGTTGCTGAAGAATTCATGATCATAAATTTACAAGAAGAAGTAATGAAATCTGGAAACTTGAATAATTGGAGAAGAATCAAGAATCAAGAACTATGAATGTGTTAATCTCTTAAAACCAAGAACAAATCAATACCAAGTTTTTACGAATATGTTTCCTACGAAATATAGAGCATAAAAACGTAAAAGAAAACCTAGTAAAGGTATTTATAGACATCACAAATCCTATCCTAAACAGACAAGGAAAACTGGATTCGGCAACTTCCACGAACACAATTCACGGTCCATGGAAACTTCTACGGGTCGTAAAACCTCTTTGTGAAACTCAAGCTCCATGTCATCTTACAGGTTCACTTCCATGAGTTCACTCTACGGTTCGTGGATTGCTTTATGGCTTGTGCATTGGTCTCGTGGATTTCAGAGTATTTGCCTTTTTGCAGGTTTACTTCCATGAAGTTGTTACACTGCTCGTGGATTAATCCGTGACTCGTGGAATTGCCTCATGGATCTCAGACCTTTTTCCTATCCTCTGATCAGGTTCCATGGATAAGAATGATGACTTGTGAAAAGGTTCATGACTAGTGGAAACCTCTCATAGAACTTAGGATTCAGGCACCATAAGCAGTACTCTTTCCACGACTGACTTCTACGACTCGTGGATGTTTTCACAGCTCATAAAGTTGAGTCGTGGAAGTCAGTTCCAGCCTACTTTGCACTTTTTTTCTGTACTTTGCCTCCAAACCCTATTTTCCTACAAACAACTCAAAAACACATCAAATTAACAAAATATTGCTAAGAAACATACTCCAATTCCAAGTTTTAAACGTCAAAAGTGCCGCAAAACCACGGCACATCAGACTGGATGAGGTTTAAGGTGAGTGCCTTGTTTGGGGTTCCTTGGACCTACCTTTGGTGTATATTTTTCTGTATTTTCTTGAGTACTATACGGTTACATACATTTCTGCGTTCATAGACTTGGCATATAAATGGGTTTTCTATGGAAGAATGGTTGGTTTTGAGTTAAAAAGGAGGTTTTCACTATTACTACGCATTTCAAAGCTTTTAAAAGAAGATTTTTACTACCTTACTACTGACTTCGGGTTTAAAAATTAAATTCCTCTCTTTTCATTGATTTGAGCTCATGGAGGGCATTTTCACTTACTGTACATTCGATGTAAGATTTTGAGCTCATATTTACTTATTGTACGTCCGATGTAGGATTTTGGACTCTTATTTATTTATTGCACATTTGATGTAAGATTCCAGACTCATGTTGCATTGGCCAAATACTGTACCTCATCTATCTCATATTGCACCCATTGTATGTTTATTAATCTTGCATTAAATTTCTGATTTCCTTATTATTATTATGTTCACTATCTGTTAGACTATGGCTCTTTTAATAGATAACTAGATCTAGGTGAATCCCTGTAGTTAGCTTACTTTCCTGGATCTTAGAATATATATTATGTTTCTGAGCTTGGTCGGCCTATAATGCCTACTGAGTACCCCATTGTTTTGGTACTCATACTGCACTTCTTCTTCTTTTTTTGATGCAACGCCTAGTAACGTTAGTGGCGAGCTGCTGTTTAGATAGTGGTGAACTCCCGGTGTTTGGAGATTTTTACTGCTTTTCTTCTACTCTTACTGTATGTATTTTGTATTTTGAATAGACAATGTATTTTGTACAGCTTTATTTTATACTTTAGATGCTCTTATACCAGTGAAACCATGTTCGAGAGTTGGTTCTTGTTATGCTCATCTTCTCGATCACTTTAGGGCCATTTTGTATATTTAGTACTGTTGGGATATATCTATATTGTTGTCCCTTATTTCATTACGTTTTTCTCTTTTGCTTCCTTTATTTAATTATTTGGCGGTATTATCATACTCTTGGGTTGGCTCACTTACTGGGGTTTTAGTAGGCGCCATCATGGCCCAGTTTCTGGTCGTAACAATCTCCAACCATAAACTCTAAGTCCCGCACCCGCTAATTAGCATATCTCTTTTGCCTACTCTGAGTTGAAGTCGGGTACCTAACTCTCTCTGAATCGACCTCTAAAAACACGATGTAAATTGAGTACCATGGTGAGTAATAATAGAAATAGGCACCTCATGCAAATGGAAAATCTCCCGAATGTAGATGTGAGCTAACCTCTCTGAACTATACAATGTCTAAACCGACACAAAGAGAGCAGACTTGGTCAACCGATCCACGATTACACAAATAGCATCAAACCTTCAAAAAGTACGTGGCAAGCCTACCACGAAGTCCATAGCTATTCGCTCTCACTTCCACTGAGGAATGGGTAGCCTCTGGGTCAAACCACGTGGCCTCTGGTGCTTGTACTTCACCTGCTGATAGTTCAAGCACCTAGACACGAAATCTGAGATATATCGCTTCATCCCACACCACTAGTAGTGTTACCTTAAGTCATGGTACATCTTTGTTTCCCCCAGATGAATGGAATATCTAGAACAATAAGCCTCATCCATAATCAATCTCACCAAATCTTATGGGCTGACGTGGAGCCAGATATGAGAACAACTCCCTCAAGCGTATAAGAACCTTAAAAAAGGGCTCTAACCCATACGAACTAGTAATATGGCAGTCCCAATGCTCATTTTCAGGAGCTCTTTGTCCAAATACAACTCCTCATCTCCATTTTATCACACATTTTCAAGAGTTCAAATTTAAACAAAAACTCAATCAAATTAAAACCAATCAAGCCTAAAATTTAGCTACCACTTCAAACAACATCATTACCAAACCCCAGGAATCAATTTGGCCAATAACCAAGATATCGACAAGACTATTTGTTTGTATTGTAAGCCTTTTTAAGGTTCAACAATGGTGGATTAAAAATTCTTTCTCCTTTTTCAAATTCCAGCAACAACTAAGGATCTAGAATGTGTTTTAACACTTGAATCTCATTAAAATTGGGGTTTAAGAAACAACAATATATAAATTTATTTTTTTCATCTTCTAAACCTCTTCCTCATCTTAACATTTGATTTTGAATTATGTAACCTACATTTTTACATGTGGAATCTGTTCAAAATATATTTCTTGTAAGGTTTAAATAATTTATGATGGTTACACTTGTTCATTTTAATTTCTTATGTTATTTAGGTATTTTATTAGGTTCATAACTTAATATGAGCCCAAAAATTTTGTCCTGAATTGAAAAAATGGAATGATGAGATTGATCTATATACGCAGCTATATCAGAAGAGTAGGGTTAATTTAAAATAATAAAATACAACACCATTTTGGTAAGAGTTCATAAGAGTATAAAAAATGACAATTCATTATTTTGTTTTTTTTTTCATAGAAAGGACAACTAAGCCAATGTTTAGTTCTCATTCCTTAAGCATCACAAAAAAGTGAATATTTACAAGGAGCACAAACATAATTTTGAGAAATTATTGTTATAGGGACCACTAGCTTTAGCAAGGCTATTGTTAGAATAGAATTAATTAAATCATTTACAAAATCTAACTTAAATTTTTTTAATTTGGCTTTAATTTAAAAATTAAATAATGTGAATTCTTATCAAAGTGTAATAATTTTTTATATTAGGTTGCGGGTTAGCAATTAAATTTAGTTGTGCAAATAAATCAATATGAGCTTATACAGTATTTTATTTAAACAAATTGAAATATAAAATATTACTTCGAAGGATAAAGTCGCGAATATAATAATTATTATACTAATTATTTGTGACCATTGTATCTTTCCCAAAAAAAAAAATTTCATGGTCTATTGTTGTTTCCATTAGGAGTCATTCTACCAATTTTTACATTGAACACACTTTCAGTGTATATAATATTTATCTTACACAATAGAGGTTGAAGTACTGAAAACTCATCCCAATTACTCATAAAATATGAGAAAAATAAGAATTTCACCCTATGTCCCACAACCAAAAACTTAGGCCATGGTGGTACCTACTATAATCTACCAGTAGGTAAGCCAAAACTCTTTGCCCATAACGACAAGTAAAGCCAAAACCCTTAGCCCATAACGACAAGTAACGGGCTAATAAGAAAATGATATAAAAATTGGAAATAAATATTAAATAATTGGGAAATGAGTGGAACATGCATAGATGTATAGGGAGGGAAGGAGAGAAATATACGAAAAGATCCCCAAAACTCGGTATCAGTCTGTACAAGAGCTACTACAACATAAAGGTGCTATATAGATACAATATATATACAAAATAGTCTCCAAAAGTACCAAAGAAGACTAATACAAAAAATAGAGGGAGATGGATCAACTCCGGATGACAAAACCTCATCTTGAATCTCCAATGAGAAACATCGCACGAGGACAGCGTCAACGATGATAACTCATACTAGGGTCTGTATCATGGAAAAAGATGCAAAAGTGTAGTATGAGTACCAAGCACGCGGTACCCAGTAGGCATCATAGGCCGACTGAGTTCAAATAAGATATAAGTATAATAAAATGTGAATATACACTAAGGGTAATAGAAAGGAGTCAGAAAATGAATCACATGTCATTGCTAGATGATAAAGGGAAGTAAAAGTAAATAACTTGAAAAAACATAAAGAAATCACCTAGCTACAACCTAACCAGACCCTCATAAGCCCAGAAGGTACACACAATAGTTAATAAACCTAATCGGACCCCCATAAGCCCCGTGATTGCAAACAACAAATAGTAGTAATTATAATCCAAACATAATAGTGAATAAATGCGGAAGAATCCCATGATATGTTGTATGAGATAAGTGTAATGATAATGCATGCCGGACACAAACCGGACTTCTCAATATAAATCAGTAATAATGTATGTCTGGACTCGAACCGAGACTTAGATAATAAATATACATGTATGGACTCGAATCGAAGCATAAATAATACATATGCATGTCCGGGCTCAAACCAGGGCTTAAATAGTAAATATGCGTGCCCAGACTCAAACTGTTGCTTAAGTAATAAATATACACGCCGGACTTGAACCGGGGCTTAAATAGTAAATATGCATGCCTGGACTCAAACCGGGGAAAAAATAATAAATATGCATGCTCAGACTCAAACCAGAGCTAAAATAGTCCATTTTCCTTCAGAAAAGCAAATCCGTTTAAAGAGTTCCAAAATTCCACTTTTGAGCCAAAATGGGATTTTATGCCAATTTACCAATGTGCAATGATGAAATAAATAATAATACGAGCAGTAAGGTCGAAACCAAGCCAATATGCACAACCAAATCCAACCAACCAAAATAAAGAAATCCACGGTCCACATACTAAGAACACGATTCTATTGTAAAATAGGTACTATTCGAAGCCGCTACACTTACAATAAATTCCCAAGGGACCCCACCTAAGGCAAACAACTAAAAAAACTAAGCAAAGGCAGCCAAGCCTAATCTATGGGATACTACACAACTACGCCGAGACTTAAAGGAACAACGACTACCTAAACTAAGGATTACAACCCTAATTCTACGCTAAAGCTCCTAAACAAGCTACAAGGTTCATGAACACCTAAACCAAAGTATTTGAAAAATAATATCCCACCAATCATTAGAAAATTATGATAAGAATACCTTAATCGAGCAAAGTTTAAAAGTAGGTAAGTTGTAACCTACCTTGAGACTACACACGCGCTCATGAACCCACTACACTGGAGCTTTTTCCTTTCAAGAAGCCTCTGACCGCTACCACCACTGCCATGCTATCAAAATAATAATCTACACATTAAAATAGGAAGAACGATACCCATATTGCAAATATATGCTTTGGTTCAAAAATCGGGTGAAAAATCACCCATGGGGCCCGCTTATGAAATCCAAAAATTGAACCTACAATTATGTCCCTCCTGGTAGAAGGATCACTCGCTCAAAATTTTGAGCATGTCCATCCCTCAAAACAAAACCCAAAATAGTCCCCCAAAGTCAAGAGAAAACAAGAACTAAATAGAGGAATCAACAGCATAAAGGACGAAAACTTACTAGTTTTAAGAAAGGAAGATGATCACGGACAAGGACCCAACAATCCTAGGCTATGGAGATTGATCCCATAGCAATTCTTATTCTAGAAGCTCTTAATAATGGAGTAAAAATTATTGTAAATGATTTAAAATATAGGAGAAAAGATTATATACTGCCAAGGTACTTCATCCCGAGCGCGGGAACCCCATCACAAATATGGTAAAGCACCCAAGAGACCTATCGTAATCGTGATGGTCTCCATGCAAACATCAAGAAGGACCCCAGGTCGGGTCCCAATGAGTTTTTTCATTGTGAACGCGGAGACCAGCTCGCGAACGCGATGGTCAAAAATCATAACCTTCGTGAACACGAGGTCCTCATCGCGAATGTGATGAAGGACCTTTCGCTGCACCTGCAGCTGCAAAAACTAGCAACTTGCTAAGTTAAAAAAAACTCGAATGGACCCTCGAGATTCATACAAAATCTCGCGCACGCAAATGAAATATGCTACCCTACAAAAAATTGCATTCCGAACACAATGAAATCGATGAAATTCCCAGTGAAGATCATTTTGATCAAAAGTGGGTCCCACACCATAAACATCCATTTTAACCAAAAGCCAACCAATAGCCCAAAATGAGTCTGAAAGCTTCAAGACCGAACCAAAGGTCCCCATAGCCAAAGTCCACACTTCGGAGCTAACGATGCTGACATAATTCTCATCCGAGCCGGTTTACTCCGAATGTTGACCAAAGTCAACTCTTTCAACTTCTAAGAGTTTTAAAATTGAAAAATTTACTTAAAAGACAAATGAACTACCCGAAAACCAAACCAACTATCTCAACAAGTCATAAATAACCTATAGCCGTTGTGGAAAAGCTCAAAATATTGAAAATGCATAAAAATAGAGAAAATGACCTAGAGGGTCATTACAAAATTTACTACTAAAAGGACTTTCGTCCTTGAAAGTTAGTAAAAGAAAGGTACCGGAGGGCTCATAAAGGCGAGGATACTAGGCCCGTATATCATGCTCGGTGTAATGACTCTTCCGGTCATTTTTGCGTATATGCTTTTCTTGTCTGTTAGAGCTCTCATGTAGAGTCCCCGAGTTGTTTATGACATGCTGGGACTAGTGGTTCGGTGCCCTGGCCATTCGATTGATCTTTATGATCAATTCCCTGTCTTAGAAGCTGAGTATCAAAATCGTGCGTATTTGAAAATATTATTTTATTTTAAAGTTGAATGTGGTAAAAAGATATTTTTTTTATTATTACCTTTTAAAAATATTTTAAAGGTCTATGAAAAATACTTTTGTTATTATATAATTGTATATGTATTTATTTTATAAGGTTTTTATACATTGTAATATTATAACGGAGATAGTAAATTTAGTTATGTTGAAAATTACTATTATAATATAGTATATTTTATTTGAAATGATTTTCTATTAGTTATGGTATATTTAATAAGTTATATTTATTTTATCACGAACCTATGCAATACCCGAGTACATATAATGCGGTGCAAATAATTTTGGGTTGGTGTAAGGTGGATATTTTTCACCTCTACGTGGAACCATTAGGATAGGACAACAATTATTCCTAAATTAGGTGGCATCACTTGCCTTTATCACCATATAAATATTAGTAGTTAGGTACAACTTTAGGTGTTTTTGGCAACTACTTATCTGTGTGTATATACATTTACACGGATTCAACAATAATTTCTCCCTTAGTTAAAAAATTGTTCTTCCAAATATATTGTGACGCACTGCTTGATCTCTAAAAGAAAATAGATTATTTACGTCAAGTTATTCAAGTCCGAGTTCAAGTTTGATTTTGTTTCGGAGGGGTTCGAGCTCGGAAATTGTTTTCCCAGCAGCTTGTCATTGGACGACAGGTAGGTTATGGTTTAAACTCCCTAGACTTAGCATATATCGGATAAAATTGTACTAGCTGGCATCCTTGGGTTGGATTATTAGGTTGGTACCACGTACCTTGACCTCTTTATTCATGTCCGCCTACTTTTGTTCCTCCGATACTTGTAGTACTTGCCGATACGTTTTATTTACCCTTGTAGTCCTGTGAGGCCTTGTTGACTCTGGAACATAGAAGGTGGGATATTGGGAATGTCCACGAGTCCGGGGCATAGAATTATCCTTCAAGGCTGGTTATGCTTGCTGAGTAGCTATGGGCCTGTGCAGGGTCGATAGGTTGATTGTGAGCTGTTGGGCAGCTATTGTGTTTGATCATACCATTTCCATGCATATAAAGAGTTTTGTAGCCATGTTTTACTACGGTTTTGGCTTCGGGCCTACTGGCACTATTTTCTAAACCTTGCATGGCCCTAGGGGCCATTTTTTATGGAAATGAATTAGAAATGGTTTGATTTACCTTGTGAATAATCTTGGGGTAAAAGAAGGTCAAATTATGATTTCTATCACCAGTTTTACTATTAATGCTAGACTCGGCAGGGACGAGGTGCTAGTTGAGTTTTTAATTAAATTGGGATGGTTTTTAGCCTCGGTCGGACCGAGCACCTGAGATAACTTTCTACTGTGTAGAACTGGTTATGCCCGGGCACCCTTGGAGGGGTTTTTGAGATATTTTCCCACTACTTTAGTCCTGGACAGGGTCTGGGCATGCATATTCGAGACTGAGTCTCTATCTTGAACCGGAATTGCTTCCGGATGACATGTCTTGATACTGAGTTTTAGTATGGGGTCTGGGACCTCCATGGACCTTCTTATCCGGGCCTGGGGCTTCGGGGTGTGTGTCCCAGAGAAAGGGTATACGGCAGAGTAGAGGTATACGGGCAGTGTCCTTCCATGGAACCTACCTGCTGGGCCGGATCGGCACCGGAGGAGGTACATACAGAGATACCATTTCACTTGTGATCTGCATGCATCATATCATTCATTATTTGAGGCTCCACCCTTGTTTGTTATTTGTTGATTGTACGCTCTGGTAGTATGGGATGCCGAGGGTTTGTTTTCACTTATTTGTGTTCCTTGGTTGTATGGGCGGCCGGGGGACTGTAGGTAGACTCTTGTTATTTACTTACAGAATTGTTCCCTGTTATGGTTAAGCATGAAATTGGTTACTGTTAGGCTGTTAGTTTCTGGATTTGAGATTGATATGGTTAGTTGAGTTTGATTCCTATCTCTGAGCATGCCTATCATTACTCTTTCCCTCTTCCTCTTACACTTGAGGTTACCGGTATACCGTCCAATTCGTAAACTTATTATTTATATACCTTTATTGCAAGGACCCCAGGTGCGTTGTTTCTTACTTTCACCTGTGCCTATGGTGTATATATTCTTCTTGTTGGCCTCACATATGGTTCTGGTGACTTCCCTCTGGGCTAGTTCCTGTGTACCTTTTGTTGATTTCTGTGACTACTTGCTTCTATTATGTCTGTTACTACGCTTTTATCTTATATGTGCCCAATTGGCCTATGATACCTACTGGGTACCTTATGCTTCGCATTTGGTGCTCACCCTACCTCCTGCATCTTTTGGTGTAGATCCTAGCGTGGGCCATTGCCGCTAGATTGTTGTGATTTGTGCTTGGAGATCTTTTGGGGACTACTTTAGACTGAGGGTGAGCTCTTGGCAACCGGAGCTTAGCTTTAGTTTATCTTTTGCTTTATGTACTCTTTTACCATTCAGAGACATTTGTATACGCTGTTTTGGATCGTGTGTACTCTTTATATGTAGTTCTGGCTCTATACTATGATACCAGGTCTTGGGGTTTGGTTTAGTTTCCGCATATGTAAATATATATTCCTGTTATCTATTCTATTTATCTTGTTCCTTTACTTTTGCTTATTAAACTATTCTTTCGCTTATTTGTTAGATAGTAGTCCATTACTAACTGTCTTGGGCTACGGGAATTGGTTCACCTACTGGAGGGTTGTAGGTGCTATCATGACTGAGAAATCAGGTCATGACAGCTTGGTATCAGAGCTCTAGGTTTACCGGTGTCATCGATATAGGAGCCAATGTCTAGTAGAGTGTTGCGGATCAGGGCGGAGATGATCGTACTCAATCTTCGGGAGGCTACAGTGGCATCTTAGGAAATACAACTCTTTCATTGCTTTTGTATCACGCGTAGGACCCTTAAAGTTTTTGAAATTTCATTTGTTCTACTTCATTCTTCCGCAGATGGTTCATACGAGAGCATCGGCATCAGGCAGAGATGGGCCTCCGACTCCATCTAGGAGTCGAGGATGCCCCCGAGTAGCGGCACCTACTAGAGCTGCTAGAGTTGAGGTAGATCCCGAGCAGCATGTGGATCGGGGGGCAGCCCAGGTACCACCAGCTCTAGTACCCACTTCTGTGCCAGCTTCAGCCCCAGCTCAGTCTTCAGATATTCGGGGTTTACTATTACAACTCTTAGGTGTGATTAAAGAGCGGCCTTCTGAGGTAGTAAAGACATCCGCTCAGGGGGCAGCCCTGGGTGCACAGAGTTCAGGATCACAGCCTGCTACTACAGCTCCCCGTGCAGAGGTCATTCCGGTCCCATCAGTTGCACAACCTCTTTCTCCTCACCTAGCTATGACAGAGTCGTAGCAGAAGGCGTTGTGTAGGTTTTTGAGATTAGCACCTCTGAGGTTTGCTGGTACTTCTGGACAGAACCCACATGACTTTATTACTACCTGTGAGGAGATGTTGCATCATTTGGGTTTGTTAGAGACTCACAGGGTTGGGTATACTACCTATCAGCTGAAGGGCCCAGCGAAGTTATGGTGGAGGTCCCAGGTTGCTTACAGACCACCATCATCACCTTATTTGACTTGGTCCGAGTTTTATGAGACCTTTATGGCTAAGTTCCTGCCTCAGAGTGATCGTGAGCGTCGTCGGGAGCAGTTTACTAGGATTATGCAAGGGCACATGTCTGTATCTGAGTATGAGACCCGTTTCCATCAGCTTGCTCCATTTGGGGATATGATCATTCCTACTGAGCCAGACAGGGTTTGCAGATTTGTTTATGGGTTGTGGAAGGAGTTGAGAGAGCCAACTGAGATATTAGTTGCTAGTGGTCGATCATTTTAGGCTATCGCAGACTATGCCCGTACTGTGGAGGACGTACAGCGACATGATCAGGGGTCCAGAGATAAGAGGCCTCGACATCAGGGTGGCTACAGTGGTTCCAGATATGGTGGTAGAAGTTCAGGACAGTGGGGTCGGGGTTATCAGCCACAGAAGCACCAGGGTCAGTACAACCAACCAGTTCAGGCTTCCCTTCAGACTTCCAGTAGTACCCAGTTTGTGCAGGGTCAGAGCAGCCATCAGGGCTATAGCGGTCAGTCTTCGAGGGGTACAGCTTCTGGGGCATCAAGTCATGGTGGATATACGGGTTCCGCTGGTTCATTTGGACCGACTAGGTGGTCGAGGTCTTGTTATATTTGTGGTGTGATTGGTCACTTTGCTAGAGATTTCCTCCAGCAGGGTACAGTTCAGCAAGCCGAGCCATTGCGAGCAATTCAGCCTCTGGTTAGAGGGGGGGGTGGTCAGGGTAGAGGTGGTGCTCCACACGGTAGAGCAGGTGGTAGGGATGGCGGTCAGGCAGGTGGAGGTCGTTGTCAGTTTTACGCGGTCCCTAGGAGACCAGAGGCAGAGGCCTCAGATGCTGTGATCATAGGTACGATTTTTGTGTGCCACCAGTCTGCTATGGTTTTATTTGATCCTGGATCCACTTGTTCATATGTATCTGCCTACTTTGTGCCTTGTTTTGGGTTGGCTAGTGAGCCATTATCTGTTCCTGTTTCTGTTTCTACCCCAGTAGAGATTCTTTAGTAGTGGATCGGATTGTGAGATCTTGCATGATATCTATTGGTGATTCAGAGACTTGGGGTGATTTGATGATCATTGATATGCTAGATTTTGATGTGATACTGGGCATGGACTGGTTATCCCTTCACCATGCAGTTTTGGATTGTTATGCCAAGACCATTACCATAGCCGTGCCCGGTGTATCCCCGGTTGTGTGGCAGGGTTCTTTTAGCCATGCACCGTCTGGGATCATCTCTTGTCTTTGAGTTAGGAAGTTGATTTCCCATGGGTGTTTAGCTTATCTACAATATGTCCAGATGCTAGTGCTGACCCTACGTCTCCTGATTCTATTCCTGTGGTTAGAGACTTCCTTGACTTGTTTCCTACCGACCTGCCAGGCCTTCCACCTTTGAGAGATATTGATTTTGCTATTGAGCTAGAGCCGGGCACCAGACCCATTTCTATTTCTCTTTACCGTATGGCTCCAGTTGAGTTGAGGGAGCTTAACGAGTAGCTCCAGGATCTATTAGCTAAGGGGTTTATTAGACCGAGTGTGTCACCTTGAGGTGCTCCTGTTATGTTTGTGAAGAAGAAAAATGGGTCGATGCGGATGTGTATTGATTATCGGCAGCTAAATAGGGTAACAGTGAAGAATAGGTATCTGATGCCGAGGATTGATGAGTTGTTTGATCAGCTTCAGGGTTCAGTCATGTTTTCAAAGATTGATTTGAGGTCCGGCTACCATCAGTTGAGGATTAGGGTGGATGACATCCCTAAGACAGCATTCAGGACACGTTATGGCCATTATGAGTTCCTGGTGATGTCTTTTGGGTTGACTAATGCCCCCGCAACCTTTATGAACTTGATGCAGAGGGTTCTTGGCCCGTATTTGGACTCATTTGTGATAGTTTTTATAGACGACATCTTGGTATACTCGCTTAGTAGAGATGAGCATGAGCAGCACTTAAGGGTTATACTCCAAACTTTAAGAGATCATCGGCTTTTTGCCAAGTTCTCAAAGTGCGAGTTTTGGCTTGAGTCAGTTGCATTCCTAGGGAACGTGGTGTCTAAGGATGGGATTAGGGTTGATCTGGGAAAGATTTTAGCGGTTTGTGAGTGGCCTAGACCTACTACTGTTACTGAGGTTCGCAGTTTTATTGGGTTAGCAGGTTACTACAGACGCTTTATTCAGGGATTTTCTTCCATAGCAGCACCCTTGACTATGTTGACTAGGAAGGATGTCCCATTTCAATGGTCGGATCAGTGCGAGGATAGCTTTCAGAGGCTTAAGGCCTTATTGACTTCAGCTCCAGTTTTGACTTTGCTGATTAAGGGTCAGGGCTTCTCCGTGTATTATGATGCTTTCGGGATTGGTCTTGGTTGTGTGTTAATGCAGCAGGGTCGAGTAATAGCATATGCATCAAGGCAGTTGAAGGTTCACGAGCGCAACTACCCCACTCATGACTTAGATTTGGCGGCGGTAGTTTTAGCGCTCAAGATCTGGAGGCATTACCTATATGGAGTTCACTGTGAGATCTGCACTGACCACCGTAGTCTTCAGTATATCACGAGTTAGCGAGAGCTAAACTCGAGGCAGAGGATATGGGTCGAGTTACTGAAGGACTATGACTTAACTATTATGTATCATCCGGGCAAGGCAAATATGGTAGCGGATGCCTTGAGCCAAAAGGCAGTGAGTATGGGTAGCCTAGCTTCTCTTTCAGTTTCAGAGCGACCGTTGGCCTTAGACATCCAGTCCTTGGCTAACCGTTTGGTTAGGCTTGACTTGTCGGATCCTAGCAGAGTTCTCGCTAGTGTTGAGGTTCGTTCTACTTTGATTGATCAAATTTAGAGCCGTCAATTTGAGGATCAGCAGTTGTGTGACCTTCGTGATCAGGTTGTTCGGGGTTAGACCAGTCGGGCTACTCTAGATTCAGATAGGGTTCCGAGGTTTGATAGCCGCCTTTGTGTTCCGAGGATTAGTGATTTGATTCAGTTGATACTTCAAGAGGCACATTGTACTAGATACTCTATTCACCCTGGCACAACAAAGATGTATAGAGACTTGAGACAGCTTTACTGGTGGAGTGGTATGAAGCGGGATATAGCGGAGTTCGTATCTCGTTGCTTGAACTGTCAGCAGGGTAAGTTCGAGCACATGAGACCTGGTGGTTTGATGCAGCGACTTCCCATTCCTGAGTGGAAGTGGGAAGGGATTACTATGGACTTCGTTGTTGGTTGTCCTCGTACTTCTCATGGGTTTGATTCCATATGGGTGATTGTTGATAGGCTGACTAACTCAGCATATTTCTTGCTGGTTCAGACTTCTTATGGTGCAGAGAGGTTAGCTCAGATCTACCTTCGTGAGATTGTTCGGTTGCAAGGGGTCCCAGCTTCTATCATTTCAGACAGCGGCACTCAGTTCACATCTCAGTTTTGGAGGGCTATTCAGCGTGATTTGGGTACAGAGGTTCAGCTTAGTACTGCTTTCCACCCTCAGACAGATGGCTAGTCCGAGAGGACCATTCAGGTCCTGGAGGACATGCTTCGGGCCTGTGTTCTTGACTTTGGAGGTTCGTGGGATCAGTTTGTGCCTTTGGCTGAGTTTGCTTATAATAATAGTTTCCATTCGAGCATTGGCATGGCACCTTTTGAGGCTTTGTATGGTAGGCGTTGCAGATCACCGATTGGTTGGTTTGATGGATTTGAGTCTAGGCCACAGAGTACATATTTGCTTTGAGATTCCTTAGACCGAGTCTGAGTGATTCAGGATAGACTTCGGGCAGCCCAGCGTAGGCAGAAGAGCTACGTTGATCGTAGACTTCGTGCCTTAGAGTTCAGTGTTGGTGATTCAGTATTTTTCCGTGTATCTCCCATGAAGGGTGTGATGAGATTTGGTAGGCGGGGCAAGCTTAGTCCCAGCTACATTGGGCCATTCAAGATTCTCCAGAGGGTTGGTAGTGTTGCCTATCAGTTAGCTTTGCCTCCGATGTTTTCATCTATGCACCCAATTTTCCATGTATCGATGTTGCGGCGGTATGTTCCAGATGTGTCTCATGTGTTGCAGTGGGAGACGGTTCAGCTGGATGAGAGTTTATCTTTTGTTGAGGAGCCGCTAGCTATTTTGGCCAGAGATGTCAGGAGATTGAGGTCTCGAGAGATCCCGGTTGGTAAGGTTCAGTGGAGGCATCGTCCACTCGAGGAGGCTACCTGGGATCCCGAGAGAGATATGCGGGCTTAGTATCCGCAGTTGTTTGAGCCTTCAGGTACTCCCTTGTCCTTGACTTTCGAGGACGAAAGTCCTTTTTAGTAATGGATGATGTAATGGCTCTTCCGATCATTTCCGCGCATATATTTTTCTTGTCTGTTAGAGCTCTAATGTAGCGGCCCTGAGTTGTTTATGACTTGCTGGGACCGGTGGTTCGGTTCCTGGCCGTTCGATTGGTGTTTATGATCAATTCCCTGTCTTAGAAGCTGAGTATCAAAATCGTGCGTATTTGAAAATATTATTTTATTATAAAGTTGAATGTGGTAAAAAGATATTTTTTTTATTATTACCTTTTAAAAATATTTTAAAGGTCTATGAAAAATACTTTTGTTATGATATAATTGTATATGTATTTATTTTATAAGGTTTTTATACATTGTAATATTTTAACGGAGATAGTAAATTTAGTTATGTTGAAAATTACTATTATAATATAGTAGATTTTATTTGAAATGATTTTCTATTAATTATGGTATATTTAATAAGTTATACTATTTTACCACGAACCTATGCAATACCCGAGTACATATAATGCGGTGCAAATAATTTTGGGTTGGTGTAAGGTGGACATTTTTCATCTCCACGTGGAACCATTGAGATAGGACAACAATTATTCCTAAATTAGGTGGCATCACTTGCCTTTATCACCATATAAATATTAGTAGTTAGGTACAACTTTAGGTATTTTTGGCAACTACTTATCTGTGTGTATATACATTTACACGGATTCAACAACAATTTCTCCCTTAGTTAAAAAGTTGTTCTTCCAAATATATTGTGACGCACTGCTAGATGTCTAAAAGAAAATCGATTATTTACGTCAAATTATTCAAGTCCGAGTTCAAGTTTGATTTTGTTTCGGAGCGGTTCGAGCTCGAAAATTGTTTTCCCAGTAGCTTGTCATTAGACGACAGGTAGTTTATGGTTTAAACTCCCTAGACTTAGCATATATCGGATAAAATTGTACTAGCTGGCATCCTTGGGTTGGATTATTAGGTTGGTACCACAGACCTTGACCGCTTTATTCATGTCCGCCTACTTTTGTTCCTCCGATACTTATAGTACTTGCCGATACGTTTTATTTACCCTTGTGGTCCTGTGAGGCCTTGTTGACTCTGGAACATAGAAGGTGGGATATTGGGAATGTCCGCGAGTCCCGGGCATAGAATTATCCTTCTAGGCTGGTTATGCTTGCTGAGTAGCTATGGGCCTGTGCAGGGTCGATAGGTTGATTGTGAGCTGTTGGGCAACTATTGTGTTTGATCGTACCATTTCCATGCATATAAAGAGGTTTTATCCACGTTTTACTACGGTTTTGGCTTCGGGCCTACTAGCACTATTTTCTAAACCTTGCATGGCCCCGGGGGCTCATTTTTTATGGAAATGAATAAGAAATGGTTTGATTTACCTTGTGAATAATCTTGGGGTAAAAGAAGGTCAAATTATGATTTCTATCACCAGTTTTACTATTAATGCTAGACTCGGCAGGGACGAGGTGCTAGTTGAGTTTTTAATTAAATTGGGATGGTTTTTAGCCTCGGTCGGACCGAGCACCTGAGATAACTTTCTACTGTGTAGAACTGGTTATGCCCGGGCACCCTTGGAGGGGTTTTTGAGATATTTTCCCACTACTTTAGTCCTGGACAGGGTCTGGGCATGCATATTCGAGACTGAGTCTCTATCTTGAACCGGAATTGCTTCCGGATGACATGTCTTGATACTGAGTTTTAGTATGGGGTCTGGGACCTCCATGGACCTTCTTATCCGGGCCTGGGGCTTCGGGGTGTGTGTCCCAGAGAAAGGGTATACGGCAGAGTAGAGGTATACGGGCAGTGTCCTTCCATGGAACCTACCTGCTGGGCCG